>LUCH01018929.1:0-10741 GCA_013368495.1 Paragonimus heterotremus | reverse complement strand
TGGCGTTGGTTGATTCCAGCGTGAACTGATCGAGAAATCCTGCTTGGGCAGTCAATCGGCTGGATCATTTGGTGGATTCCATATGACACAGTTGGTGGGGTGGGTAACTAGGTCCAAATGTGAAATTTCTGAGCTTCTGGCGTGGCTTCGTAGCTGGTAGAGCGTTTGCCGCGTAGAGGCATGGTGTTTCTGTCGCTGGTTCGAATCCAGCAGAAGTCCAGATTTTTCGCAAATGGATCTCATCTGAATGAATTTTTGTTTAGTGTAAATTTTATATCTACACGACGAGACTATGACTTACACAACATAACACTTATCCTACGACTTGAACCGCACGTACACCGGAGGTGAACCCACACATGAATCAGGTTTATTGAACACGCGAATTCGTATAAACGGATTAACGTAAGCGTCCAATTAAAAATAAACGGATTTTATTCAAGAAGTGTTACTTCAAGTCCTACAATCGTCTACGCGAGAATAAACGATATTTGTAAACGACGCACAAAGTTCATAAAAAAATCACAGACTACCTTCCGTTTTAGAGAGTTTTAGTTCATTTAGGTAAGACAGGGCTAGTTGAAATTATTTGACTGACTTGATTTTTTTAACTGCAGTGGTCTAGTGTATACATAAAACGATGTGTATCTTGTAATGTTGTATCTGTCGAAATTGAATGTCTCAACTCTAGTATGTAGTGAGGTGTGAGAAAAATTTGGTGTTTCTCTATAATTGCATAAGTTCAAAGTTCAACGAGCAAAAGACGAGGATGATACACTATTTTACGCAGATCTTATGCTTATGTACCGGGCATTAAGAGCAATCCTGAATGTTTCTTCTCTATTCTAGGCTGAATAGTGCTGTCTTACTGAAACATAAAGTTTATGCCAGTTTTCTTGGGGATGTTAACCGTGGTTTAAATGTCTTGTAATCAATGATACACCGTTTGCTAATAAATCATGTTTATTTGTGTGTCAGTCAGCATTTCCGTTTGGAGTAGTTCATTAATCAGATGATAACCCCTCCGATGCTTCAGAGTCAATCAAGTGCAGATGTGGCTGCAGTGAGCTGAATTTGGATCATTTTTGGACCATTTTAAACACTGACTGAGAACTCAAAGTCACAATGATTTATTACTCACATACCTTACTACGAAGGCAACTTGTAATCAATCGATCATTGCGATAAACGATAACGTTTTATTGTTGTGGTCGCAGAAACTGGCATGGAGGGCCTAAATTGTCAGAAGTGAATTGAAGTCACTTAATAACCAGTCACTTAAGAGTTAGTCAAAAATTGTTAGTTTTTACCTTTTGTACTGCCATTTGATTTTAGTCAATATTTTGTTTCAACTACTGCTTATTACTGTGCACTTTAAAATCCACTTCCGGTGAACTTAAGAACGGAAGTCCAAATGACTCTATCTGAATCTCACTGTGTTCAATCAACTTCTGTGTTAACCGTTCAGATCATCGTGGTCGACGCTGATACCATATGGAACCACGACATAGCTGACCTTTGGAAACAATTCGACCACTTTAAACCGGGACAGGTGAGTTGACAACGCATTTACAAAAGATTTGCGTTGACGTCAACTGCAAATGACAATTATGAGAAGTATGGCTGATTAGTTTTAATGTCTCCATAAACTATGTTTTGTCTAGTTTTTTGGTGAAGCTTTCATTTTGGAAAGTTGCTTCCAGAAATGCCCACAATAATATATATAATGTCCACTAATTACATCCTCCAACGACACCCTAGCCAATCTTTAATGACGAAGGTTATTTCCCTGCACAGTCGGAAATTTTCATCGTTACAACTTGTGCACAAAGGTTTACTTTTCTACATTTGTCATCTAATGTTCAGACGCGTTTTTCGTGCTTCCTGACAGGATATTTCGTCGAGTGATTAAAAGTAATCAGTGGATTAATATACACAGATGTTACTTCAAAAGCAGTCACGGGGACCCGTGGATAGGGTAGGATGAACGAGACATTGTTTCAGTTATCAACTATTGACCTATATCATCTTGAGTGTTAAGCTAAAGTTTTAAACGAATAATTCGTAATATGAAACTGCTAAAAATTGTAAGATACAAAAACTGTAAGACCAAAATGTTTTCCAGCAGCCTGTCCCTACGATATTCATAAGCATATCGGAAAAACAATTTGATTTTTATTGAGTAGTTTACGGGTTCGATTTTCAACATAATTTAAATCGACATAGTTGGAAGTGGTTGTTTTAAAGCTTGCTCCAATATACATCATGTACTGTTCTGTCTACCTTGTTGGTTGACTAAATCGCCTCTGTTGTGGCCTCTAGTTTAACCGAAACGTAACTGTGATTGAGTAAACCACCAGTCCTGAAACTGTTATTCAGTTTAGAGTGAGTTTTTATACAGCATAAAGAAGAACCTTTAAACGAACGTTCTCTTATTATGAACACTTCGGTCAGCCTTATTTATATTGGAACAAAGTAAGTAGATCTTGTATCAGTTCAAGTTCATAACTATGAATATTACCAAGGATGCTGCATTGAGTTCACTGTGTGCAGCATTTATACACGGTGTTCAGTTCTGTAGCTTGCGCCGCCATATAAAAATCGAGCGGTTGAGAGAAGAGCAGAACAAACATCAGCGTCTAACCCGTATAATAAGCATCGCTTGATGTTTCTAATTGGTTCAGTGTGACTAAATTGAAGGCTACGGATAGTTGAACCGAGTAAAATTTGATGTGGGTTAACGGAAATAACGTTTGAGAATAATTTCAAGATTAATGATCCCCAGTTACGCGGGCTTGGCTGTTTTGGAAGAAACTATGCCTAGCTAGTTAGATGCTGGGCAGAAAAGATGGTTTCCTAGTAAAATTCTTGTTCCACAAGCCTTCGACTATGAGCCACACTGACAGTTATGTAATGATGTGTATGTCACCCCAATGTGTGTACCCCGTCCAGCCCAGGCAACTGTACTCAACTAGTGATACGGTCAAACCTATGTGACGATGCTATCATCTGATGGTGGCAACTCTCTCAATATGATTACTTTGTTTAGCGGTCTCAAAGTTGCTTCAAAGCTAGTGAACTGGACCTTCCTAAAAAACGTTACCAGGCTAGCTTGTCGTTGAAAAGTGCCAGCAAACTCGACTGCACCACTTTGTATCTACCAAACCATCAACTTTTAGATACAGAACAGATCACAACAGTCACTCATTCACCGTGGTTAGATGATCCTATATATCACAGATGTATGCAAAACCACGAATTAGTGGACTGAGTGTTCATCACTGAGCACCGGTTGGATGTAACCTTGGAATTTTAATAGCATCGTTACTGTACGGTTAATTCACTGTTTCACATGACTTGCCACAAGTCCGGTGACACCTTGGTAAAACTAAAAGTTGTGGGTTGTCTTCCAGCTTCTCGGAGTTTGATTACGTGTTCACGAAACAAACAAGAATCGGCGCCTTGGAATTAACATAGCCACAATCTTTTCCACTGTCTTCTTGTGGCAATCAGTCAAATCACCTCGCCAAAATTTCTCGCAGTCAGCGTAAGCATTGTGTAGACAAAGGGTAAGATTGTAGAGGCCTTGAGTGCATACAAACCTTCTGTGGTACAGGGGATCGATTGCCGCGGCAGGGTTTTTCAACCAGTTCACGGTGGAACCCACGAGCACCATTGTTTTTAGACTCCCTCTGAGACATTGGGACAAGTAGGTGACTGAGGCACATCGTGTAAGTTTGGAACTTCATATGTGTTTCCATATCTAAACTGGTTAATCGCTTGCTATGTTCAGGCCTCGTGTTTGTTCCATTACGGCAAATCCAGACCAGGTTTAGATCTTTCACACTTGGTGTCTTCTATATTAAATTCACACAGGTTTGGCTTACTTGGCCTAGGGATGATATCTTATTTGTTGATACTACCTCCTACACTCGTTTTCCGCAATCCTACTGATTCTTTCAAACCGGTATTGTGTCTACTCACATCTCGAAAAACAGCTCAAGTTAGTCCATTCTGGCTTGAGGACAACTAACTGCGAAACAAACTTGTACATAACATCAACGTTTTTCCCCTTATCCCATTTCCAGTTATTCATTACTATTTTGAATTATATCGCACCTTTTCAAGGCAATCGGGGCTGTCTGTGAACAAGTGCGTTATTGTCCGCAATCATGTTCTTCGAATGAAACTTATCTGCCGGTGAGTTGAAGTGTGGTTTAAGAAATGACAGTATTTCTCCACTTCTGAACATTTCTTATCAAACGGTCAATAGAAACGTATCGCGTAAACTGAGTACTACTTATAACTGATCACAACATCCATATTAAGTTTTTAGAGAGCTCCATTCAAATATAGATGCCAAGCTCGAATCAAACCTTTACAAGAACTCATCAGCATGATAAGGATTTGAATTACGACCAATTTTTGACAAGACAACTGTGTTTTCGTCCACTAGAATGACCTCGAATCAGGCATGAGTGCATTTTCTTGCATAAACGGGTTAAAGTTGTAGGTTCTTTATTAAATGCTATTTTGCAATTAGGATTTTGCGATTGTGAATCATCTCGGAAAGAAATAGGCTCAAATTTGATCTCTAGGAAAACACCGCAATCAAGCGTGTCAGGTTTATAAAACATGACTCTCTAAACCTCAAGCAGAATTAAAATGTTGCTCAATAGCCAGCTCACCTTTCGTCTAACCAACTAATGTCGATCATGTGACTGTAGGTTAAAATGAGAAAAATGAGTATTTTAAACGGATCATCACCCACACTTGATGGTGGTCTTCGTGTTCAGATAAGTCTTCCAGCTAATCAACTTCGACAGGAAGCACTAGACCACATTTTTGCTCTTAATAGAACTCATGAGCACTGCATAACTGCATCTGGACCAAAGTTTACATTCCGACCCTCGCGCTTGTGGGACTAGCAAGTCAAACCCAAGGCTAGTAATCTCACGATGAACATGATCGAATAACCATATTCAAACGTTCGGTCTTAATCTTCAGTGAATAGTGTTTTCGGGTTGCCAGAGCTTTTTGGGACGGAGCTGAACAGGAGTACTCTATTCATTCAAATCGATAACTCTACTATTAGCATGCTCCAGTTAGGGTGAAGTTACGTTCTCCTTTTCGTCAGCTGATTGTGTTTTCAATTAATGATAAAAGGTCGGGGATAATGTTTATCTCTGCTATCGAACTGAAAGGAAAGCCTGCTAACTGTGCACATAATATTGCGGTTAAACGTTTAGATAGGTTCATTAGCTCAAGATTACCGTAAGACTGACGTCACAGGAATTAACACGCTGACTTTGTAAACAACAGTGCTAACGTATGAAACCAGGTTCAAACGAGAACGTTATACCGATAGGTTCGAAAAGAAATTTTACTACCAGAGTTTTCTGCAAAAGTTTGCTCCAGTACCTCCCAGAGTTGAAATAAGTTATAAAAATGAAATAATTTGTTTAAACTTGTAAAGCATTACTTGTTGAAATCGTGAAATTCTGCTGTTCCGTTTGGACTGATTTAAGAAATGCATTGGTTTCACAAACTCATGTGAAAAGCTATAGGAAGTCAATGATGTTGAGCAAGCGATTTTCAATGTCATCATGTTGTACAACAAGCAGTTTCGTTTGTGAGTAGTATGATACTCCTAAGCGGCATCCAGAAACTAAAGTGCAAGCCTCAACGCCAGGAAGACGGTGGACCGGAAGCGACTATCGAAATAGTGTGTACGCACTATGAGGGAAGTGTCACTAGGGCGAATGACAATGTACTGCTACTCAATGTGTGTGAATCCACGTTAGTCGTGCAACTGAATGTACGTGTTTGTGGTCCCATGTTTAACATAACCTGTACGGGATTTCATGCAATGAACGACTTGCAAACTGAGCGTATTTTGCGGTCTAAACAACCGTCTTTAGAAAAATCGAGTTCTAATTTATTGGTCCACCCGAAAAGCTTTTTGCACAACTTAAAGTCCCGTATTTTCTTATGATTTGGATTTAAATGAGGGAACATTATTTTAGTGTGTACGGCATGATTTCAGTGCCCACTCATTCTTAAACACTTTTTACCCAATGAGATGACTTAAAAATTTTTGACTTTCGATTTTTCGGGCGTTTTAAACTTTATTTCGGAACCAGGACAAACGCAACAGTAGTAGAGTACATGTAGCATCTAGTATAGTGGTTTTGTTCGGTTCATATCTACAGATGTGGACCTCGGAGGTGTCTTGTATTGAGCTACGTCTAAGTCACTTGAGCATTTACTTGAAAAAAATGTTGAAGGTCATTTTTGGGGGAACTATAGCAGATGTGTTAAACAAATGGGGGGGTATTTACATAACATCTAAAAGAACCACTTGGACGTGGTGTGATAAAAAAACCACTGGCTGACTGACATTGATTAAGAATGGGTTTTAAGCTGCGCACTTTACTGCTAACAATAATGTCTAAAGTCACGTGTTACCGCGTATAATAAAGTCTGGATTATTTCGTGATGGTATAAGAATGTCTGAACAGAGCTTGACGATATCACACTCCTTGTGATCTGGACTTTGTAAGCCAGTGAAACTTACCAGTTTATTTAGTTTGCTGTGCAGTAAGTGAGATCAGTGGTAGTGTTTTAATTTATATAAATTTGTGTACCATCCTAACATTCCATCTTACCCCTAAAACTGAGGCAGTTAAACAGCATTCATAGATTGTAACATAAGGGGGACTCTCGTCCAACATTTATCTGCAAAACACGGAGATCGAAAAATCTTTTGAGTGCACAAGTTGTAGTAATATTAATGTTGCGTTCAAATTGTGACAATCGGAAACTCCGGTGATTTTCCGCTAACAATCTTATGGATATAAGTTAGTTGCCTGTTTCTCTGTCTTCCAAAATTAGTGACTCTTTCTTGGGCTATGTAATCATCACAAGCATGTTAAACATAGAAACTTTGTTTGGTTGCCGGTCATTCTGCTATATAGTTCCTAACCAACCAGCAAGCATCTATCCCAAAAAGTAAGCATTGTTTCTATACTATATATGCTGAGTTCCAGAATACAGTTAACTGATCTTTTCCACTTCGTTACCTTTACAGTATTTCGGCATTAATTCCGGGATGATGTTGATGAACTTAACAGAGTTACGTCGAATCAATTGGTGGTCTTTATGGCAAAATGAGGTAATGAAAGAAGTTGATGAGTCTGGCTATCTTCCAATTGCCGACCAGGTGAGAAATTGTCCATTTTGACCAGACCGGTTTAAAGTGAGTATTTTCGACAGAAATTTCGAGGCTGCCACTAATTAGTTTAAGGTTACAGACGGTAGAACATTAGGTTCTACTGAGAATGTTGAAGTTTGATTTGAAAGTAGCTTTAATTGCCTCGTTAGTAAAAGTATCACATCATATCTGTGATAGTACCAAGTACAACGGGGCAAATGAATAGCTGTTGGAAACTGGTCTATTTCGTTGGTGAAACACACTGTCTGCCATTACTCTAATTACAGAACACTAATTTCAAATCGGTAAAATTAACGGCGTTTACCAGTGTGAAGTTTTCTAGGCAGCTAAAAAGAGCCGTTCGTTTCAAGTAAGAACCATCTTATTTTCTCGATTCCTTTCCCATGTTCTGCGCCAGTGATACAGTAATGCAACGAACTCGGTTGGCCAACTGTTTTCTGTGAAAATCTTAATCTCACAGCGGTGCACTAGATCTTGATATGTCTATGTGTAACAAACCGAAAACATACCACTTCAAGTTGCATCTTGACACTAGAGTTTCCATGGTAAACTTTCACTTCTTCGCCGAGCGGCCAGTGCAAGTTGGCTGTTCGTGTGCCTTTCTCTCTAAGTGCTGTTCAGTTAACCGATACACCTGTCTTTAGCTACATACTGTTGCACGTTAGATCATCGCTTCTTCCACGCTGTGCATAGGTTGCTACTCATTATCACTCTTTCGGACGATCAGTCACCTTCTTGAACTGACTGGCGACTGACTACCTCAGCAGTTTACCAGTGGGCACTCATATTCATTTGATTGTACTTCATTTCACGTAGGCAACTGAAAAGAACGAAGGAACTGAAGATTAAGCATATACGCATCATGACGATGTTTTTCATGTTAGTTGGGCCTACTCATGAGTAGCACCGCTGTAAACAAATATTTTATCAGCATATTTTTTTCCAGTTTTTTCAATGTTGCCTCAATCGTCAAAACTTCACACTTATCTTGCCAGTCGTTTGTTAGAAAACGCCTAGGGTACATAAATTACTGAGCAAAACAACAAAGATTTTAAGGCACTGATTATAGAGTTTAATCGTAGTCATTTGTGAACACAAGTTGATGTCTTTTCAATGCTTGAACGTTAAGATGTTACTGAATAAAATAATACCAGCATAATGTTACTCTCAAAGAGCAGCAAGTTTCTTTTATTGACGAATTCTTCAACATCTTGCATAGGTAAGCAACAATACGTCGGATATCCTCTGGTTATTACAATCTACCTATCTTGAATCACAAGAGAGTGTGACTGTGTATTCCGTCACTGGCAACTACCGTTACACACGCAGATGAACTTTCCTTGAGTGTTGAAAATGCAATAAGTAGAAGATTTGAAGTTGGGGACAGCATAAATAATAAGTGATTGTAAAGAACTTGTAAACAGTATGGAACACAAATAACCCAGGAGATATAAATTATAGATAAATCTTACTGTTATAAATTGTTTTACATTACCAATCACTCCTAGTATACAAGACTTTCCTCTAAATTCCACAGTGGTGCACCCGAAAAGACTTTAGTGCATATTGGTTTTGAGCAGACACGTTCAATGTTGGCTTAGGAGTGCGAAGCATTTCCATTTAAAGTTCACATTTACACAATTCGCTGAATACAATCTGGATTGCATTACACTAAAGGTTTGTTATGGCAAAACCAGTGCAAACCAGTGCACCCCAACTCTTACAATCGCTCCTGCTTCCTATGAACGCCGTTTTCACATGACAGGGCTCAATGGGACCAATCGCCTAAGAGGGGTGGCTAGACAGACATTTTCTGAGAGCTATTATGGCACTAAACCATGCAATGCTTTGTAACAGGTAGCTCGCCAGAAACTAGCCACAGCAAAATAGATTGTAAATAATCTTGTCAAATCAGTTTTGGTCACATATGACATGAATGAGCCATCTAGCTGGCGTCGAAATAGCATGTGTTTTTTAAATAACGGTTCATATTTTTCACACTTTTCATAGACTCTTTGATGTAAGATCGAGAGACTTTGCTGCATGCATCAACCACTATATCCGTCAGTTGGTATGGACCACCAAAGTCCCGGTTTTAGTTTAGCGCAAGTCCAGCCAATTCTATGCCTGTGAACAGATAAATTGATATATATTTCATTTCGAAGTTTGCAAAAGCAATACCAAGCAGCAGGAAAATTCTGATTTCTTGTTATCTACAAGGGAAAATATCATATTTTGACAGTCAACGTGAAAGAACTCGTTATACAATCAATCTGTACGAAAATTTCTGTCAAGTATGAAGGGGGTTTCCTATAGTCACTTAGTTCACAATTCAGTAGTTCCACTGAATTACCAAAACTGAATAGTTTCAATATATGGCTTTAAAGTTCTTTGCATATTCAAACATTCGTTGACTGTTTACACTAAAAACGACTTCAGATTTAGTTTAAATTGTCAGGACACACTTCGTATATTAAGATATATTTATCACCCGAAATAATTCGGACAGCAAGTCTCTTACTAAACTGCGGTCTCCGTTTGACGCCTCTCTAAAAGAATTGTAGTGACTCACCACATTAGTGGATATTACTTTCATTTCTCCATTCCGTCTTATCCATTTTCAACAGCAAGTCATCAACCAGGTCATCATACAGAGTCCCACATTGTATCATCGTTTGCCATGTGAGTGGAACATCCAGGTGCATCTGAGCAGTGGCATGGACTGCTGTCCGATACGTTGGATTGATCGTCTACCGGACGAGGATGATTGTTTCGAGCAGTCACAAATGGAATCCTTGAATAATCATCATACCTTACAACAAGCTCGTCTGGTACACTATAACATCAAACAAAAACCCGAGACATCTGGCTCCTACGCTCTATCCCCGTTGGAATGGAAAGCTACCATGGATAGCATGTCATGTAAGTTCGTGTAAGTGTGAAACATGTTACCAACTAAATACTCTTTACAAACCGTTAGAAGGAGCAATAGAATCGAATTTGATGACATACCTGCGTAGATAGGAAAACGTTAGAATCAACCACATCACTGTCAGACTAGTCTGTACAGAACTTCAAGCGATGCCAAATCGTAACCCATCGGAAGGTGAAGCAAACACGGACTTCAACAGGTTTCGACAATAGGTAACAAAATGCCGGTTGACAGGTTCATCTGATAAGTCACGTAGATTTGGAGGGTGTTTGGTTTGACAACAGCAAACACAAGTTGTACGACGAATTTCCCACACCCTCCATTGATGCTTCCAAAATGTCACACGACTGTGTCTGACCTTGGTGTGCTGACTGGTAAATAAGGCAAGTTTAGACAATCTTTTCGTATGTGTAAAGTTATCGACTCCATGGTGATCGTAACCAGAGACAGTTAACATTTATGGAACCACGTCGGTGACAACAGGACAGCGAGCAGATAATGACTGTAAAAACTACAATATGCGACCACGAGGCTCGTCAAGTGTTTCCAGTTGACTGGGAGGGGTGAGTTGGTTT
>LUCH01018928.1:0-10746 GCA_013368495.1 Paragonimus heterotremus | reverse complement strand
TTAGTCGTTAACTCTCCCGAAATCTGTACACACGTGACACGGAACGCAGAGAAAGGACACAGGGCTCGCTACCTTGGAAGTGTAATTCGTATTGTTGATTGGATCGACTCACATGAGTTAAACGAGTGTATATGTGAATTTGAGGAAGGTGGAAGGTGCGAGAAACAATGGGAATTGTGCTGTGCAAAATGCTGTACAAAACGCTACAATAACGGCCCACTTATCATTTCATTCTTCAGGGTCGTTCAACTGGAACCTGTTCGAGCGTTGTTTAACGCGCTCGAAAGTTCCACGCACTTTGCGTTTGGCGCGTTTTCGAGTGCCACCGAGTGGGCTGTGGCCCGTCCCATGCTTCTTTACTTTCTCTTCTTGGTTGCCGCAGTTGGTCCCATACTAGGCCAGATCTAACTACTTATCGTATTTCCAAATATTGCTGGAAATGTACGGTTTGTTTCCAAATCTAACTGAATTCTCTAGTTCGATGCCTGTTGGGACTACGTAACGTACGTTACGATTGCTCTTCAAAAAAGGCGTATTAAATTGTTAATGGACGAGGGTCTAGCGAAACCCCACTTGTCCACTACAAATTCCTGCTGTTTCCCTAACGACTCATATGTCGTTATATTTTTCAAGATCTTTTAACCCGGAGCTTTCCGATCATTGTTTAACGCACTGAAGTGTTCCACGTACTTCTTGCTTGGCGCGCTTTTGAGTATCGCTGATTGGGCTGGTGCAAACCCAACGTTCCTTTTCTTTCTTCTCTTGGTTGTCGCCATTGGTCCCAGGTTAGGATAGAACCAACTACTTATCATATTTCCAAACATTACTGGGAATATAGAGTTTGTTTCCAAACTTCCATGCGTTCTTTTAGTCCGATGTCTGTTTCGACTATATTTTGACTGCTCTTCAGGAAGGCTTTCCAAACTTTTCGAGGACAAGGATCAAGCGCATACTCAAATGTCTATTAAACCTGTAAGAGAGTTACGTACAAAATTATCAGATACAAAACTGTAGTATTAGGAATATGTGGAAAACTTTTTCCGATAGATCCCGAAACCGCACAATACAGTGCTCCTAGTGTCTGACAATTTTAACCATTTCTACCCGTTTTATGTTACAGTTTTACTTGCACACGTTTCTAGAATTCTAGGTCCATCCGGTTTTCATAGTTTCAAATTTGGCAGTCACAATTTGGGAAGAGAATATGCGACTGAAGTGATTTTGTTCATTGTTTCTGAATCGCTTTTGTGATAAGATGATGAATTTGGGGGTATATCTCCACACAAGGTAGTTCTGAATGCTCGTCTATTTCATATGTAATTCTATTGCCAACTGTCTTCATACTTATCCCTTGTGAGTACCCTGTCATGTTATTCATTATTAGGTAAGCAACTTCAACTAGAATTTCTCTAAAGGTACATACTGTCAATAATCGTCGCATTTTCTCTATCCACATTCACCGTTCTTCTTTGGTAAGAAATTGTGCATAAGTGGTTGTGATGCGTATCTCTCAATGGTCGCGTTTTTGTTACATCTGTTCGTTTCTCATACGTAGTGAGAAAAATGACTGAACTACAGTAAACCTCAACGCAAACTAACGCGTGAAATTAAGAACTTCATTCACTAAGAATGAACAAGGTTCATGAAACGCCCAACGGTATTGGGGAAGTTTTCGGAGTATTTTAAGCTCAGTTGATTGTGTACAGAGTTTGAGCTGAAATTAATCCCAATAATGGAATGTTTTAGCTGGCTGTCAATCACCGATCGTTGGAAAAGTAAATAACACGTGTGTGTAGCAGAGTTTTATTCAGAAGTGTTTTCTGCCTATTTTTACTCAAGTCAAACAAAAATATACAGTGCGGTATGACACAGCACTTAAGCGAGATACGCTGAATGATGTATAAAACAGTGGAAACACCACAGCTACACAATTACTGCATCTCCTTCGAACCTTCGAAACCGTTTGATAGACGTTGGAATAAAATATATCCATGCGTAGTAGAGTGCTCCATGTAATCTTCGGGACTCGAATTAGAACCGCGCTGCTGAATGTGAGCTATTGCACCCATTCGACAGGTTGACGAGCGCAAATCGAACGTTACTCACGATTGACTTAAGTGTACCCATGGTACAGTTCAATTGTAGCATATGGTATTTCTGATTCCGTTGCACAGGTTGTATCAAAAGTCAGATAGCTATCTGCCATTCAGTCAGCCCATGACACGCCTGGGTGTGTTAGCATAGAATAATTTGTGAGTAATGCTCAGTCTATATCAACGAAAATCTCCTCCTGCTTATCGGTAATCGAAACATTGTCTAACATTCTGTGTGTCGGTCTGACACCTTTACGTCCTCTGCGAACCGGTAATATTGTAATGACTGGAAAATAACCCCGATCTACCCGCCGTTTGATGTGTAGTTTAATTCCAAAAATTCTAACTCCTATTGTACATGGGATTGCAAAATTTGTTTGTTTGTATGTTAGGAATTTTAGTGGTAAGTGCGCATCACTGACTTCACACACTCTTGCAGCTTAAGTGCGCTGTTCATCGCTGGATCCTAAGACATTTTAGGTGTTATTGTGTACCGATATAGTATGGAATTTCACCAGACCTACTGTAACTGATGCATATTATAAGTTGGTTCACTTGTTTTTTCGCGTTTTTACGTCACATTTGGTTTCAGTTGAGTGTACATTGAAACTGCTAATTTGGTGCGCGCACCCAAATTGAAATACGAACAACTTAGAGATATCACCAGAGCGTTTATTAAAATCAGGATCAGTGGTGGCCCAAAACTTATTCCTACGAGACCCCTCTTACATGTTTTCCGTTGTCTTGGTCTGATCCATCTGCTTCCTAGAGTTTGGATCGACAACAGAATGCATGATGTCTCGTGTAACGACATTCCAATAGCATCTCATGGATGACTTCTATGAAATTTTCATACACATTATGTAGTGCTGGCATACTGCAAGGCAAATCACTTTAGTTACGTCTAAGACAGTCAGTTTATTGACCAAAGGGGAAGCAGAAGGATGCAACTGAAATGTGTTCATAGATAGGGAACATGAATTTGGTGCAGCGTAGCAGAGTTTCTGCTGGCCAAAAGGTTAATACAGGTCCAGGATGAACAAGATAAGGTTGGAAGGTTCACATATATTGAACGAAAAAGCAAGAAATGGTTGGAGAATCCATACAGATTGAACGGCAGACAAAAAAGGTACACCGATTAACACTGGTTAGAATAATAGTACAAAATGTATGACGGAAATGTAGAGCAGCACATCAGTTATTAAGTCTTATGAATAATAAATCAGTGTAAATTTTTGAATCGAGGAATAATACGAAGATGACATAAAAACAAATAGCAACACTCGTACCTTCATCAACAATCTCTGGTCGCACAGAATGAGATTCACCCGTTGTATTGGGGCGCCTTCCATGATGTTCACAGCCTGCTTCAGTATGAGTCTGAAGAGTGTTCTGGAAGCGCCCCTCAAATACACTGAATATCCGGTCCATAGAAGGTGTGCTGTGAAGGTACTGGACGCAGAACTGACCTTCGGACTCGGTTTGTGCTCATTAATGGATATGGTAGGGTACCACCTGGTGTTGTAAGCCAAAAACATGGATGGTGCAAAGATAGTCTATTTGTGAAACCAACAAGGGCTAGGTGTTCAAACAAGACAAGAAACAAAACCACTCATTTGCACGCGGTATTCGGCTCCAGACCGTCCTGGCTGCCACAGACGCTAATGCTCAGCTTCTTTGCGTGGCCAGAACCACTCCATGACATACTGCACTGTCATGTTGGTCAGATGGTTTTTCCCGTGTTTTTCCTGCGGCTAATTTGTCGCCTCGCTACTGGATAAAAGTGGTGTGAGTAGTAAGGGACGATCGCTCTTCTTCATCACAGTTAGTGGCCTCCTTCTCTCTACTATCTAATTTGTGAATAAAAACAACCCCGGCTAAATTTCTTTCCTTTTTTATGTGAGCACTTTCGAGAGGTCTGCAAGTGGCTGAGTGCGTAGCATCAGCGACAGATGAATTGCAATCATCCCTACGGTGGAGGTCCGTCATGATTTGTACGATGTATTGATAATGAGGGTTGAACCGTCGACACTAATTTATTGGGCCACAGAAACGATTAGTCCGTTTGAACAATTAGCGATCGTGATAATCTCGAATTGAAGTAACAAGGCGCCCAATAGAGCACAATCTTTATTGTCAAGCACGCTGGTTCACATGCTACGTGCGCGCTCGCGTTTATGAGCCAGAATTCTAGTTTACAACACCCCCAGGTTTCCGATCACGCGTCGTGTGCACTTCTGCGTGGGTTATGTGAGTGACCGGCGCTTTCTATCCGGGGGGTTTCGGCCTGACAATCTTCGTCCGTTCGTCCGATTCCGTTGAGCGATGGCTCGTCCGGTCACTCTATCCGCAGTGGGATTTGATCGTATTCCACGACTGTGTCGAGATATTCCCCCGAGTGCTGGAATAATCAAAACTCCGACTTGGTCGGCCATCTTATTATGCGTGCTATGTCTCGCCCGTTGGTCCGACCCGGTAGAGCGATGACTCATCCCATTGTTCCTGTTGTCCGCCATCCGATCGTTGAGGGTTTGTGGACGTGCCTCCCCCGCGTTGAGGCATTCTGTCGAGAGTTGGAATACTCACCCCTCCGGCCTGACAATCCACCACAGAATGGCCTGAACTGTTTTGGAGGAGAGGCAATACAATCAACCGAGGTCGACTGACTACGAATCTGAATGCCTAGTTCCTGCCTTGCTGAGTTAAAAATGATACCCTGTTGCTCTAAACATTTGAATTAGTTGTGTAGATGCGAAAGGTGATCGTCCTCAACGGAACAAGTGAACAGATTGTCGATATTTTAAGAACAAGTGAACTGCATACTGAGACAGTGACTTTGTGAATAGAGTTTGAACGTTTGAATGACATTTCTGGATTTAAATGCAGTTCACAAGTGCTGGTGTACAACATTGGCGGAAATCGGGATGTGGTGATTAGTAAGAATCACCCCGATTCTGTTTAAGATATTTTTGCCGCAATATAAGATGTATTTGAGGGATCGGATACCTATCATAGACTGTTGCCTTGTTAAGATCACTACTAGTCACTACAAGGTTGACAGCCACCGGAAGATTTAGAAACCAGGCGAACCGGTAAGGTTTAAGCACTTCTAAAAAATGGATAACCCCCGTTTACGGCATGTGCTCGACCTAAAATCCAGTGAACCTACATTTGTCTAGGACCTGCCTGAAGAGCGTTGACCACATCGATGGGACCTTGCTCTTTATGTGATATTTAACGGTAGGCGTTATGGCAGGTAAGTGAGCAGATGTTTGAGCGGGATGTGGGAACGGTCTGAAAAATTCCACAGAAAACTGAATTAGGCGATCTAGGATTATATAGGATCGATGGCTGGAACGGTTGGGAAAGTGTCGTTTATGCACAAATTATGCGAAAGTACCTGCCGACTTCCGGAGAGGTTTATCAACCAAAAGATCGAAAAACCGAGGGAAGTCAGCATTAATTATGGTAAGATGGGGTCAATGACCTTAAACACCCTGCATAAATTACACGGGAGACCAAAATTCGGTGTCAACAACCGCTGACGGAAAATCGGAATGACGGTGCCCTTGCTTGTGTGGAACTCGAGAGCGCCGGATTGCGATGACTCCATATTGGTAGGTAGGATTACAGGAATGCAGTATTTGTGCAGAGATCTGAAACTAACATGAGGCGACCAGGAAGTCACAAAACATTGGGTGACAGTGGGCCTTTTTGATGGAGTTAACATTTTGGTTACCGCCTTCTTTAGAATGTTATACCTCCGTCTGACGAGAACAATACCTGATTGAATTTCACTTGGTGCACGAAACTGCGTTATTACTAAACTTAGCTTCAAGACAGAAGAAACATAGTAGAAGGTCCAACTTCCAGAATCGATGGACTTTTAGTATCGCCGTTCCTACAATATGTAGATCGAGGGATTGGTGTCATCAGTACACTTGGTAACCTAGGGAAAATAAAAGACGCAAATATGAACGAATAGTGTGAAATACGGCTAAACACATGGTAAAGTATGCCAAATAATGTAATGAATGAAAGCAAACAAATGTCTTATAAAAACAACTCATAAATAGCAGCGGGCTCATTTAGAGACTTGACCAGTTAATATTGTAGGATTCAACTTAGTGACTTGTTGCACGTGGCGTTTGTAATAAGCATGTTTAGTACGTATACAACATTGACGCTTCCTAAGTCCAAGGCAAACGATATGTTATCCCTTGGCGTACACAGTCTGGTGCATTGTCATCAAAAAATTTGTGACATCAAGCTTTGTTACGTCACCTTTTAAAAAAAGATTGTCATATTCAAGGTTATATTTGATTACAGTGTTGCAGCTATGATCTCAGTTCCTTCCTTAGGAAACGTTCACCCTCGATTTCCACACATCTGTTATGAAAACTGCTGACCCCATCTTGGCTCTATCAGTACAATTTGCCTTGCCGTCTGTTCGATAAATGAGTAAGACTTATAAGCGATTCCCTCCTATTACGAACCGAAAATATGTTGACACATTTAGGGTGATGCAAATATTTTTGGCTCGTGTGGACAGAATCAAGCGATGTGACATTCGCCAAGTGTCAGCAGGAGAAGGTAGTTGATGTTAGGTCCATCGTCGGTGACTGCTTGCAGTGAAATGATGGTTTTGTATAAAATGTGCATTTGTAAATGAAGGGTCATTAAATATCACCTGTGTACTAGCAAGTACGGCTTGATTAATTTTCACATCCGTGAATGACATACACTGTTCCGTCACTGCTTACAAATTTAAACATGGAGATTCATTCAGTTTGCTAGAAGACGGGTTCGTACGTTTGTTTTCTTTGCAAGCTATCATCTTTGAACTTTGATTAGTCGGGAGTCATTGTGTTCGGTTTTCTTCTGTTTCGTTATATGTTACAACAATTTTCTATATAGTATTTAATCACTCGTAAGCACCAATAAGGGCCATAAAATGACGTAATCTTGCAATCAAAAATGACTGACAGGCTGCTGTATATCTCGCCGGATATCAAATTGCACTACAGTTTACGTTATGTATGAATTTACACTATTTTGCAATTTTAATAGTGTTGGGGTTTCCAAGTAGTATGCTTACCCTGTTTTTAGATGTACCGAAACATCTGGCAACTATCAACGTCGGATGAAATAGGCTTTGCACAGTGTGTTTGTTAATCATACACAAGCGCCGTAGGGACAATAAACTGAAGGTGGGTTCAACAACTGCTTTCGAAACTGTCAAGAAACAATTTATCTATGTAAAGGTTTCAAGCAATCAGAGGCTTGAAAGTTCAGGCCGTAAAGACAGTTCTTATGGAAGCAATTCAGGTTCACCTGCTTACAGTTGCATCAGCCCACTGGTACAATGTTAAAAACAGGGGATATCTAACACCAGTTCAATAGAATTATTGCGGAGCATCTATATGCTGTTACCGTGACTGCAGACCATACACACGAAGTTTCAGCCAATGTGGTATTTATGCCCGTATGTATACGTGGGTCTCTCTGTCTTATTTATCGTGGCCTCCACTGAACGTGGGGTACATCAATGAAGCTTTAAATGCTGTTGCGTTGTTTGCCCGTGCTGATATATATGCGCAATATCCTTTTGCCTCAATTACTGGCAGCCCAGTCCGGAAATGAGTGCCACGTGTCATATGGACTACCTCGAATGTGACATAACGCCGTTCTTGACACGCCGGTGCCCAAGCGTTAATCAACTACATATAATTAGTGAACAGTTAACTGTGTACAACTGCTCCAGCCAAAGGTGACAATATACGTAGTTGTGTTCGTGGTAGTCATTTTAATCATTTGTAAGATTCCATGTTCGTTGAAAAAAGTAGCAGGACGACTAACCTACTCATGAGTAGTCAATATTTTGGTGCAAAAGTGAGGCATATCGTGGAACAGACTTAACAACATTGCACTAATCTAAAGAGAATTTTGGGATACGTTAACGAGAGAGCTTTGCGAACAAATTATAGAGATTTACTTAACAAACTTATCGCTAAGACTACATTGAAAATGAGTGAGACTGATTACTATTTCCCACCCACCTACTCCCAGTAAAAAGAGCCTACCTGCACACTTTGGTGATGTGAAGAGTGCGACAGACTAAATGGATTAAACTATTTTAACATTGATATGAATTTCGGGGATTTAGATTATTTCAGTTTGAGCATATCCCACATTTGCTGACAGTCGTTGCATTTAGATAAGTCGAGGTTATCGACTGGAATTAACAGGACAGTTACTCTGTCTTCAGTCAAGACGATCGGACAATCTGAACACTATTCACACAAGGTTAGGGTTGGGCGTTTAGGTATGATTGATCGGTTACTCCTAATGTGAGGTTAGTTGTGTTGTGGTAAACACGCTAGTTTCACAAACACGAAGGTCGTGGTGCAAATTTCGGCTTGGACAAGAATATGCACTGCTGATTAATTCTAATAAGGGCTCAGGTATTTTAATCTCCTAACGTAATCCAGAGTCTGCTTCTCACGAACCATATCGTAAGCCAACCGTACACTCTTTTTAATGCCATCTCACCAGCTATTAGTTCAGGGTTTCAGGTCTAAACCTCCTACTCTAGATGAGGTAAACTTGGTTCCGGTTCATTGAAAGTTTCAAAGTTTCTCAGAAGACACAGGGTATTTCTCTTTTGTGACGTAGCAGAACATTGTATGGATAAGTTGAACTTGTTTGTTGTCTACACTCCAAAACATGTGAGTTCCGTCATCCTTGTTACACTCACCTGTAGCGATCCGGAGGGCTCAGCTGTTAGTTTACGATATCATGGGTAGAATAGTTCCGAAACCTGCGGTCGAAGGTTACCAGAGAAGTTCATATGTCATCTGCTTGTTAGTTTACTTGTCATACCGACACTGTCTACATCTTAAAATGTGACGACATACACACACTTTTTGAGCAACCCATATTCAACAGTCCTTTGTTAAAATCTATAGAGGTTTTGTTCTCAAAAAGCTCATTTCGGCTATCCAATAGTCTCGAAATAATCGACAAACAAGTCGCTTTTCTCATGACAAGACAATGCCTTCTAAGATTGCAACTTTGACCGTATCGTAACTAGTGACTCAAGTTATATAAAAGAGATATCTGCAAAGAAAGTACAATTCGAGCGAGCTCACCTAGTTAGTGCACAACACACTAAGTTACTTTTCACAGATATGTGATAAACAGACGTAATCTCTGAAGAGTTCGCTGGTGTGAAAACCGAATGATTATCACATGGAATTTATAAATAGTCTCGTGTAACGCCACGAACGGTACCGATATGGATTTATAGCTAGGGCGATTAGAAACTGGTCGCTGACGAGCGATTAAAGCAGAAGTGCGATTCGTGCCGTAGAGTCCAGTGACATGGGAACAAACAATCTGGGGGTATACATCATACGAACTTTCCTAATAGCCCACGGAGGTGGCGACAAAACGAGTGTATTGCTTATGGCGAGTTTGGGTTCGTTGGAAAGCACAAAATAAGCACGAAACACTGAGTTCTCGCTAACCACTTCATCAGAGCCAAATGAAGACATATTCTGCGAGATGCTAACATTTCCTTTACTCTCATCAGTCGCAAACGTAAAACATGCAAGTTATATGCATCATACAGATAAGGACAACCAGGGATTAGATAAACCTACCGGACCACGTGGATTTCCTATAAACACCTCTATTGATACAGCCATCTTCTCGGCGACTAATGAGTATGTCCAGAAACGGCAAACACTATTCACACGCGCATGACGAATCTGTACTCCCGAGAGTCTTGCGGAGGAACTAGACTTAATCACGACTGTACTACAATCAAACGGTTACCCAAAAAGGTTCATAGAAAGGCACAGTAAACCAAACCCGCCATCTGAACCGGTGGCCACTATAAGAAAGAAGGTTTATATAGAATTGCCTTTTAAATGCGATTATAGTATGCATCAAACAACACAGACTGATTAAGACGATTAAACGAACATTCAACACAGCCGAATCTTGTGTACAAACCCGAACCCAGAAGCTGCCTGTGCCACCTCACACTGTATCCACCAATTTACATGTAATTGCAAAGAAAGTTACATAGGCAGAAACAAGAGCTGTTTGATTTCCAGATTGAAAGAATATTTGCGTAAATGGGTGCAGAAATCAGTAATACCGAAAAACGGCAATGTTGTTGAAACACGCAAACAACCAGTGTACGCAATCGCAAGAGACATCCTACCACTGGTCACGTCACCGATTCGGCATGTGCATTTAGAACCTCATTACGCCACCTCAATTCAACATTCAAAATGTTTGCAGAAGCCTTTAAATCAACTGGCAAAAGCCGTAAATGAGTTGATAAACACTTCTTCGTGAACAAGAGACCGCATTGAATCAACTGAAAATTCAAAACCCATGAATGGACCGCCGTTCACCGACACAGGTGTCAGTTCGATAAAGGAAAAAGAGGTCCATAACACCATGAATGAGCACAAAAAGCGTACAACACGAAAGCGTACAACCCGGGGCCAGCCGTGATTCGAACCCGGGACCACTCGCACCCAAAGCGAGTATCATACCCCTAGACCACTAGGCCACTGCGTCCCTCACTGACCATGCACCCAGTCTATTACACAATTCAATCAAACACTGCTGAACG
>LUCH01018927.1:0-10593 GCA_013368495.1 Paragonimus heterotremus | reverse complement strand
TTTCTATCAACGACATATACTTGCGATTGATATATTGTAGGTACTTTGCCCGAAATTTCGATTTTAAAATTTCGAAAAAATATTTGAAAATTGAGGATTCGCGCCAAAAGGACCGTTTTGCCTTTTGAACGATCTTCAAGGCGAATCCCGTGAAACGGATAATTGCCACACGCTCCGTACCTTGCTTCACCATCTTCAAACTACTGCTGTGTTAAAACCGTTTTCTGCCGAAGACCATTCGACTGTAATTACAGATGCTTCTCCCACTGGAATAGGTGCGGTTCTTGAAAAGTGTGGTAGACCTGTTATGTGCATCTCACGTCGTCTGTCTAAAGCTGAACGTGGGTATTCTCAGACCCAACGTGAAGTCCTTGGAGTATATTGGGTTGTTAAAAGACTTCATGAATATTTTTATGGACCCCTAATTACCATGGTAACAGACCATGAAGCCTTAAAATTTCTGTATCATCCCAGCAAATTGCTAGAGAAGTCATCTGCTGTCGTGGTGCAACGCTGGAGCGTTTTTCTCAGTTCCTACAATTACACAGTCATTCATAGTAGTGCAGAAGCTATTCCCCACGTTGATTGCCTATCCAGAATTCCGTCACCGGACCCGAACTCTGACGAAGCTGATTGTTCACTAGTTCAACCACCGACAGAAAAAAGGGGATGCATTCGTGTGTGATACTCGTAAATTCCTTGGTCCAACTATCTCTGCCTTAAGACGTGGCTGGACACAACAGGAGCGACGTAGATTTCCCACATTTCACTGTCTCCGTGAAAGTTTGTTCATCACTCCAGATAGATTATTGCGTTTTGATGATCGTGTTGTCATTCCACCGATTCTGAGTTCTGATATCCTTGTGGACTTTAGACATCGAACATACTGCTAAGAATTGCACCAGATGTGTACACAAGATTCATGCGAAACAATCACGATGAGTTCCGTGGCTTGTTAAGTTTGAAACATTTCAGAGTTCATGCTGACTACTGTGGCCCTTTTCTGGGGGAAATACTATGCCTTAGTGATTATTGATGCTTACTCTAGATGGACTTAATTTTTTTTCACTTCATCAACGAGCGCAGACTTCACACAGCATACTCTGAGAAACTTATTCTGTCGCGAGGGTGTACCTGCTGCTTCGGTCGCTCACTTCACTGCCAAGTCTTCAGACGAATGTATTAAAGGACTTGGGTGTCGGCATTTGTTTGCTGCTCCACGACATCCACAGTCCAATGGACTTGCAGAAACTTTTGTACGCATGCTGAAGTCTGCCACTACTCCTCTAACACCAAACTTATTTATGGAACTTGATCGCGGAATCCATAATTTCCCCATGCAGCACAGAAGTGCATCACATTCGGTAACTGGAAAAAGTCCGGCGATCCTTTTCAAACCTCGTTCTCTGCGCACAAGTCTTCACTGTGCAAAAGCGGCTGATGTTATATTTTTCAAAGGCAACGACTTGCGTACTGCTAGTGAAATAGTTTTTTCTTCTCACGGAAGTCGCATGGTTAATATTCTTGAACTGGAAGACATTTCTTGCTGTCGAAGAGATGTTAATCGGGTCGAGTTCAATTCTAGAGGTCAGTCTGATAACAGAAATCTTGTTTCTTCACATTCTAACGAGTCCTTTCTTGATGGTCCTGTTGCATTGGAAGCAAACGACATTACTGACGTACACACTATTCCTGAAGTAGACGAAACATTTGAAGAACCGATAGTCCGAAGATCCAAGCGCTTGGAGTCAAGACCACCAAAGAATTACATATATCCGCAAGCTGTTTCAAGGGGTGACGGGTGTGATGGACGTCATTTGCATGTCTTGTCTCCCTCTGTTAAGCAATTGTTTTACCATTCCTATACTCTGTGCAAGTGATACGCACGATTCGACACTATACGTTCTGGGTTGTTCTGCTTATTTGTCTTCTGCGACTCTTATACGTGCGATTATTATCCTACATAGTTCATTTCTAATTTCACTTAGAAACTCCAAATGGTACGTCTTTCACGTCCCTTCGTTACGCCTGTTCCACCTTGACCGGTACTGCTTATAGTGAGCTATTCGGAGGCCGCATTTTGAACCGACAATTTGCGTTTATACCATTGGATGTGGCTAGTCCCCTACGAATAGGTTAGCCCTTGTATTGGCTTTTGTTACACTATTCCTAAAGTTCCCTTACTCCCTAGTTCTCCCTAAACATCTTGATATTTCTACTCTTTTTTTCTCTCTGTTCAGTGGTGTGCTTTCTGATAGTGCACAGGACATAACTGCCTCAGAGAACACTGTCGTGTTTAAACTTCTTGAGTTTGGCAGTAGAGACGCCAGGCTGTAGTTCACACAAACAGAATTTACTTCTGACCTTCAGCGAATCCATTCACGGCACACAAGTTATAATTGCGTCGCCTCAAAGTTACATGAGGCCGTGGTCACAGGAGTTCCGTATGTAATTTGTCAGCATCTAGGTGAGAACCTCCATGATGCCATCAAATCGGCCATGATTAACAGGATGCAGCTTCTGACAAGAGCAATCGAACCAAACTTTTGTTGGCGTTAAATTAGGAGATCGTACTCTTCCACAGTTGCCTTGACACATGACTCCGGTGTCAAAAAAACCGGTGTTGCGTGAGTTGTGACTCCAGAAGCTCCCACGCGAGCTCCGTCACACACTGGGTGCTTAAGAGGAAGACACACTGTTAGCTAAACTGGCTGGGTTGGCTGACCAGGTGCATCGATATTACGCTCCTCGGCAATTAGCTCAACTGCGATATGCTTGGAGCCTCAACACTGTCCAGCAGGACATCTCAAACATGGAAGGACAGTTTTCACAAGTCCTTGCAGCTAGCCACTAAAACGAAAGTGCTAGCAGACAAACGGCCACCGGCACGTTCAAGTCCACCCCCTCCACGAAGTAGGTCACGCCCATAATGGTTCAGTATAAACGTGTACTATTACCACCGTCGGTTTGGTACACGTGCTCGTCATTGCAACCAGCCTTGTTTCTTTCAAAATGGACAAAATCTGACAGGAAACGATTAAGTCAGTCTGTAATGGCGGTGGGTGCAAGTGGTCTGTGTTTACGTCGCTTGTTTTACATATTCCACAGATCAACGTCTATCGATTTCCTCATTGACACAATGGATGGGTTGGCGTTATTTCACCCACTGATGACAAACAATACCAAACGGGTATCGTATAATATATAGGCCTATAACTGCACCGCCGCACAGACCTGCAGAGAGAGGCTACGCACTCTCGCCCTCGGTCTCATTCAGCAATTCCATTAGACCTTTACCGCTGCAGTTGTGCAACATCCAGTTATTGACACTGATTTCCTCACCTCCTTTGGATCGGTGGTGCATGTAATGAGTCGGAAGCTGCTGGACAGCACAACAGCTTTGTACATACACAGGAAGTCTACACGGATTGATTAAATAGGATTACTTTCAGCCTTACCAGGTAACCGATTTGCAACTCTGCTTCCACTGTTCCCACGCCTTATCAATCCATCAGGCCCAATGTTACCTGACGTGCTTCACCACATTACCACCAGGAGACCACCCACCGTCGCCTAGCTCCGTCGGTTATAACCACAGAAACTAAAAATCTTCAAGTCGGAGTTCAGGAGTCTTCTATGACTCGGTATCGTTTAACCTTGTGGTAGCCGTTGGGCTTTACCCTTGTATATGTTACCCAAAACCGCACTCAGCAACTGGCGTCCATGAGGTGATTATCGCACTTCAAGCAACGCCACCCTAACTAACAAGTGCCCAATTCCTCATGTCCACGATTTATACAATGATCTGTGCGGTATGACCATTTTCTCAAGGCTTCATTTCGTTCAGACATGTCATCAGATCGCCGTGACCTCAGAAGACGTAGCGAAAACGACAATTACCGCCCCATTTGCACTGCACAGATATGTCCGCATACCATTCGGGTTGCGAACTACAGCTCAGACCTTTCAGACGTTCATGGACCAAGTTCTTCGTGGTCTACACTTTGTGTTTGTCCAGACTGACAACATTCCGGTGGTGAGCAAAGATTGACATCAGCACATGCTATACCTCTGTACAGTCTTCGTGCGTTTCGATCAGTGTGGCATAACTATAAGCTCGAGGAAGTGGGTTTTCGGGGTTGTTGGTAGACGCATCTCCTAACGAAGCAACAAAGACCAATCTCGTCATATTGATTGATCGATCCAGCCTCCAGCGAATTGATATGTTTTAACTCACTCAGCTAATCAATCTCATTCATTTAATCAGATTGCGGCTGCACGATCGAACGCTTGTACTTTATGTGAACCGTTTTCTCGCGTTCACTTTCTGGTTCCCCCTATAACGTAATTTGTTTCAACGCCCTGACTACCAGATATAATCGTCTCGATTGATTTGCTACTCAACTTGTCGGCCATGTATGGTACTCATTTCACCCTATAAATTTAGAACGTCTGTGGCCTAACTCTGACTCGTCTCATCCTCCTAATAAACGTTGTCGCCGCGTTTATTCTTCTCTTCGGTTCTGGGGGCAAACGATTGAGCTGATAATAAGGAACAATCCAATAGGAGTAGAGTTCATAGATGTTTTTTGGCAAGGAATCATTCGTGGCGGTAGTAAAGCTCTACCGGATAAAATTGCTGCCCGTATAGATCATCCGCCACCACAATCCTAGAAAAGTCTGCGTCGGCTTCTATGTATGGTAACTTACTACTCGAGTTTTATCTCGCACTGTTTGGAGTTGTTGTGACCCCTAACAGAATTGTCAATGGTTAAACACCAAAGATTTTTAACTACCTCCGGTTGGGGCTACATTTCTTGCAGCCAAACACCAGTCATCACAAGTGACGGCCCGGCATATATGCGTGTAGACAAGGGTTCGGTTCTCATTTCATAGATCAATGCATCCCAGTCAGTGCTCCGACCCGTAGAGAAGGCTCACTTCTCATCTTTTTCTCCTTAGCTTTTGGTAGGCTGGGTAGTCCCTTCGGACAGCACCACCTTAGGCACGCATGGACGATTCCGAAAAACGTAAGCCGATTGACCTCGCTTTGTAGTTGCCAAAATTCTTTAACGCGGTATACGTAGCTGTTCTAGAATGTCTGCCCCACTCACCACACAGTAACTTAAGCGTCTCTAACTCAATTTCCCTTTGTTTTTTCGAAGGATCTCAGGATGGAAGCCTTCTGGATTGAGACTTCTCTAGATACATTCTCGTTTTGCCACAGACTTCAACTACCTTGCGGGTAATTCTGATTGTTGGCATTTTTAAAAATGTTTGATCACATGTCTGTAAACTCTCGTTTGTTCGGCCGTCCAATATCATAAAAAAATCCCGTCGCTCGCTAGCCGGTTGGTCGTGTTTTGCTTTCAGTCGTGCTTGGCTTAAGACCAATCTCCCCAGTTTACTTGAATTAAACGTCTTGGGCAATTATCCGTTTGACGGGATTTGCCTTGAAGGTCGTTCAAAAGGCAAAGCGGTTCTTTTGGCTTGAATCGTCGATTTTTAAATATTTTATGAATATCGGGCAAAGTGCTCACAGTACATCAGTTGTAAATAGGCGGTTTTAATGGAATAATTGAAATACTTCGAAAAATCTCAAGAGTATTAGCATAGTGACGAAAATTGTTTCCACCATTTTCGCAAAAACAACCCGTTATTGACGTTGGCTCATTTTTTCTAGCCTTATAAATGCGATCATTGCCAATTTCGAGATGAAATACGTCATCCTTTAGCATGAAAGTGCCTACGTTTGCGGCGTTTTAAAGATATGGTCTAAAGGAAATATACGACCATACTGTAATTGCTTTGCATTTCAACAAGAACACCAACACATTTGATACTGAAACATGTATGATAACATTTCCAGCTTCTTTGTCTATACAATATTCACACCATTTCTCCATGCTTGCAAGATTTCAGGTAGATACTGGTCGATGAAACGTAGCTCTTAATAATGGTTTGAAATGACGCTATCATATGATTGTTTCTATCTTCGATGCTTATGAAACGGAGCAAGAAGAGGATATCATGTCCCACCCTATCTTCGAGAATCTTCAGAAGAAAATTATATTTACTCTACTCTATTGTTTCTTACTAGATTGAGGTCGCGTGGCGTTCACACGGAACAGTATACGGAAATAGATGAAATCAGGCTGCCTGCGCATTACATCTCAGCCAGTCACACTGTGGTGTTTAGAACACGAACTATCCATCGCGGTGCAGAAGAATATTCCAATCATTGTGACAATCAACGGAATAAAAGAAGATGAGTACCATGTACCCCAAACATTTCAAATACAGATTTTTCATCACCTCCCGCATGAGTTCGTTCTCTAAATTGATCGTGGTGAAAGTAGTTTCGAGGGAGCAGCTACTAGTGTGAACATATACTGCATACGCAGACGTTGATCATAGCTTAAGTCAATCGGGTGGAGCAGCTACTGGTTTGGACGTACACTGCATACACAAGCATTACTCACAGCTTAATTGAATGAGGTTGAAACATATATGAGTGTGAATCTAAAGTGCCTGCACAGACGTTCTTCGTAGCTTAAGGGAATCAAGTTGGAGTATCTACTAGCGTTAGTTCATCCTGTAGTCTGAGACGTTGTTGACAGCCTAAGTCAAAGGGGTGGAGCAGCAACTAGTGTGAACGTATACTGCATTCTGAGAAGTTATTCATAGCCCAACTGAATCAGGTTGAAGCAGCTACTGGTGTGAACTTATACTGCATAGTAGGCATTATTCATAGCTCAAGTGAATCAGGTTGAAAAGCAAAGCGTACAAGTTCCCTTAAAACCATTGGACGGAAAAAGTGGAGATCAGCGACAGTCATTCGTGAGGTTGACAGACCCTTAATCACCTGGTAAAAACCTGTCACTCACAAAAATTGTGAGGAACTTTGCAAATTTCATCCTTTTTTATCGTGCGAAGAACAAACTTTACATTAGAGAGGTAACTCCCATTTATCTCATTGCTCACTGCAACGAATTTAATGGGGCACAGTACTGCGTTAGAAGACCATGCCGTCCACTTAGAATGCGTAAACGTTGCTGGTTCAAATTAATCAAGGGGCCCTCTGCGGTGTGCTCGGGTGCCGTTGCGAACCTATGCTAATTTTGGCGCATCTAATACTTGGGAAGCCTACAAAGGCGGCAGGCCAATGCGACTAAACATTTTCAACAAGCGGAATCAACGGAATCAATTTGTTAAGGATTTTTGACATAATTCTTGAACTTGCTCTTTTGTTCTACGTTAGACATTTTCCATCCTGCCAACTGCCTACCCCAGGTCTGAAGCATTGGTCTGGATACCCCTTCCCAATAAGCGCAGGTCTAATCGATTTATACCCTGCCAAACGTCTCCTACGTATATTAACCAATAGCGGTTTGAATGGATTGTATGTGCGAATGGTGCTATGGTCAAACCTACTACTGTCATTGGATTGTGGAGGCTCGTTAGCGATTAAGATTTACCGATCACTTTCATTGCTGTATGATGTCCTGTGGATAGACGATGTAATTCTGGTCTAGGTCTTGACATCTTACATTCGATTTTGCCATGCGAAGGCACATTTTGAGATTTTTGCATCGGCAGGTCACCTAAATCGTCTTGGAGAACTCCGTCGACTCGTAGGATGTGAAAGTCGTATGGTAACAACATCCCCGGAAAGATCAGCATGTTAGATTAGGCAGCGATGAGCATTACCCTTCTGGTTGCTGCGAAAGAAACAAAGGCAATCGCGTCGTTCGCCGATATGGTGTTTCAAGGCCGAAACGAGTTGGAAACGGCCATTTAGGCGCGAACAGAGACTTTTCAAATTTCTCATGAAATATTAAAATGCATATTACGAGACAAATATATAGCTTTTATCGAATATACTAGTGGCGTTGTAATGGGAAAAATCAGATGTACCTAAAAATCGCCCATATCCGCACTTTTGTTGAAAAAGTGTCACCATTTTTTTCGATAAAAGCGTGATGTTGGCATTCCCAATCTACTTTACGTCCTGAAAATGCTTCCATCGGAATTTTCGTGGTGAACTGCATGTTCCTATTCTGCAGAAACGCTCAATTCCGCGCGATTTTCGAGGTATAATGGATTTTGTAATTTTCCACCACGTTGTGTGCAAATTGCATTGTACACGAAATATCACATTAATTCCTGATGAAGACTGTATCGCCACGATTGTTGCTTAGTTACACATCAGAATTATGTGTTCCGCATGTTCCCCTGATAGTATTCCCGGTGGAAAACGGTCTACGTTATCACCTAGTTGTTTCTACCCACAGTGTGGTGTAAACATGCGTAACACGTCCCATCCTATCATTAATAGCGTGCGTATTGTTTTGTTTGTTGCTTCTTGATCATGCCTTAATGTAGCTGGCCATGTGTACTCGAGTCAATGCTCATTTATCCGACGGGTAATGACCAACTTTGATGCTCGTTATTTATCCCACGAAAACAGTGATTCCCACTTTTACCGTTTCAGCTACCTTTCTATATTCGGAACATGGATGCTTATGATTCCAATGACTGTTGTTCTGTGCCCCCGCCGGCTGCAGACTTCACTGACGGATGCCAGTATGTTGTCTCAATTGTTGCGCGTCCATATGCCCCTTTTAAGTTCCGGGTGTGTCACTCCTGTAGCTGCACGGCTGTCAGATCACGGGTCATCAATGTGGCCTGATGTTAGTGACATTTCAGCGCAGGACAAGAGCATTATCCAAGGAAGGTAAATTGCTTAGCGTGTTTGTACTTCATGTTTAGAATATGGAGTTGCAGCCCCGGTGATAAGGATATATGCGTTGATGAGACTGTCGTGGTAACTGCGCTGGGCTCAACATTTGAATATGGTGCTATGGATTCTGTCAGAAGGTAGTTTCTTTTAACTGTTCTGCATGTTTGCAGAACTCGATTTAGGTCTGGAATTGTGCAGACAAGTAGGCTGTTTCGGAGCAGATCAACGCAAGCCGGTCGCATATTACGCAATCGTGGTACTCAATGTCATCTGAGTGATAGCCCCATCAACTGGGCCGGTGTATTCCACAGACGTCATCGTACGCTGGAGGGAGAATCGGCTAGGCCTATTGCTGTAACCTCCCGGGTGTTTTGGAGACAGCGGTCTTGGGCTGACTCAGAGACCTATGCGCAGTGGAAACAGAAGGAACTGTTTGCAAGCGCCAAGGTTATATTGATCGAGTTGGCACGACACGTTGTTTTGACGGGCCGCATGAATTGCATATGCCGCGCCCCTGCTATTTTAGTAAGGGATGGTTTTGGACGACTATCGGTGGAGGTGTGAACCATGTAAGCGGTATTATTCCGTTTGAAAAGATTTCATTTTTGGGAGTACACGTCTGACGTTATAGGAAGCCTTCACAATGTTGCTACAACGGTCGTTCAAAAATAGCATAAAATTCACAGCCACTTCGTTGAAAGAAGGCTTAAAAACAGCCGTTAATTTTCATCGTCGCATATGCTTGGCATTGAGCATAGTAAGTACAAGCAAACGGTGAAATGAGTTTCAGGAACAACGCTCCTATTACGACCGAATTGGGTGAAGTCGCAAAAAAGATGGAACTCATTCCATCGTCGAAATGCATGAATCGCTGTTTATGAAAAGGAAGTACCACCTTAAGTTTCACTTCCCGAAGACGTGGGTAACTGGTGGCATTGTAAGAAAGACGCGGAGAGCGTTCATGGCGGACTGCCCTGGGAATAGACGTAATACCTCCACATTATTGCCCATCATCCGAAGACATGTCCGGGTAAGCATGTTACATCATTTAATTCCTTTGCTTACAGCCGAACACCATAATCATCACGGACGAATGAAGAGCCTACAGAGCTCCGGATGAAATCGCTCACTACCAGCATTGGACGATCAACCACTCGGAAAATTTCGTGGGTCCTGAGAACAGTGTGAGCCACACACAGAATATAGAAAACCTTCGGTCCTTCGCTAAGAAGCATTGTCGATCTATTTCTGGGTCGAGCGAAAGGCAATTCCAGTCACACCTTCAGGAGATTATTTGGCGGGAGCGAAATCCTGGTAACGTGATTGGAAAACTGCTGTTCACCCTGTCACATGCTGATTCGTTCTTAATTATATGATATACATTGATATTTTTGCACGTGTCCGTCATTCCGATTCATCCGTACTGCGGCGACATTGGTAGCTGCCCCGTTCAGCATGCATTATGCGTCCAGTTGACTTAAGCTATGATCAACGCCTAAGTATGCCGCATATATTCACGCTAGTAGTTGCTCCGACCAGTTGACTTAAGCTATCAACAACATTGTAACAAAGAACACTTATATTGGGACAGTTCAGAATGAGTTATGACGATATCTGTCATTTTCGGCAGCAAGTAAGACAACATACTGGCATCCGTCAGTGAAGTCTGCAGCCGGCGGGGGCACAGAACAACAGTCATTGGAATCATAAGCATCCATGTTCCGAATATAGAAAGGTAGCTGAAACGGTAAAAGTAGGAATCACTGTTTTCGTGGGATAAATAACGAGCATCAAAGTTGGTCATTATCCGTCGGATAAATGAGCATTGACTCGAGTACACATGGCCAGCT
>LUCH01018926.1:0-10639 GCA_013368495.1 Paragonimus heterotremus | reverse complement strand
CAGCCTCAACCGCGGTCACCCAATAAGCGCACATTTCGGATTCTTATTTTTTGTCAGTTACCTTTACTTTAGCCGTTGTTCGCACCTCCCCAGTGATTATGAGAAACAGGTCTCGCACACCACCCACAACGGATGTCGACTTAGACCGGTCCACTAACAGTGTACCGCTTGCACACGCTTTCCGAAGAAAGCACGGATCAACATAACCTGTGGATATAAGTGAAGAATGTAAGTTTATTCATATATGCGTACACAGTTTCCTTGAAGATATCAGATGCGATTGACGGTATGCCGATGAAAACTTCTTGTGATACACGGTTTCAGTCATCCAGGAGGGCACCCGTAGCACGTGAAAGCCAAAGACAACATTCTGTGCTGAAGAAAGGCGGAGGTAGTATGTGTTTTTATCAACAATCATCAAGTACACAATTTACGCTTTCATCCACACGTTTTCATCCCTAGTCACTTCACTCGTCCACCTAGGTGTTTCATCACAAGGTACAGTTTGTAGGACAAATACAGCCCAAATGGAAGGGGCAGTAATGTGTTTTAAGCTCCTAAGAAGGAAGTGTTCCAGGATATCGTTTATTCAGCATGTCACCTCACCTCCATTCCAGCGTACGCATGACTCCGAAAAACGTTACAACAGTGACGGCAGATAACAGCAAAGCATGGCGAATATAACCTAGAAAATACCAATAACCCGTCCCGTTTTTGTGCATTTTCTATAGTTAAAATTAGTTTATATGCCTACCCCAAGTTTTCTTTTTAATAAAGAGCCTAGTCCTCATATTGTACCAACGGGTGAATCGTCGGAAGTATAATCATGTCTTCCTGGATAAATACGTCAAAAGTTAAAAGAAAGCATACGCTTCTACGTCCATGATATCGATTTTTGTTATATTTTACCACCAGTTCTCCGGAACAACGTCGAATGCAAATTTTCGTTATTTTTCCTTTCACCCCAATGCCGTTGAGCGACAGCACGTGACTTGCTTACGCATTAGGAATATTGGAACAAAAACGTTTCCTGGCAACATAATTACAAGGTTTCAGCAACTGAAGCACGCGACAAAGTTTTAACAACTTCAATGGCTACAAACTTTTGTAACTAAAAGATAACAGAGATTTTCACGGTCTACCGATTATACCCAGCGGCTGCAAGGGTCTCAGGGCCAAGACTTCCGTCATCCTACTGGATTTCAGAAGTAAATATTTCAAAACCGTAGCAAAATCTCTATTCTCCGCCGGATCATCGTCCAACTGGCAAAGCTGGCAAACACACCAAACCATGAACTCGACGTTTGGCAGTGGTGGACAGAAATTACGTCCTTCTTCAGCCACTCACTTGGAGTCAAGCCTAATGGGTTAAGTGCAGTTGGTCATTCTGACTCTTTCCGTTTCAGAAAGTCAGGTCAGTGAAAACGTCGGTCTAGCTCACGCTCATAACATGCGCGCATTCCTCACGGTGCAGCATCCACATGGTTCCCTGATGTCTCAACATGTCTCCACTGAGCCGGAGATGAACACCGACGTGTTGTTGATAGTCGATTTGCTGCGAGTGTGGTAGACAGCCTAGTTGTAGAACGGATCAACTGCAAGGCTACTGTCGAGTCCACACGCAATGCCGGGTTGGACACCACTTTAAGTTTTCACATAACCTGAGCGGCTAGACGGGTGGCCAGAACTGCTGCTGTCAATTTCAGGCGAGGTATCGTGACCGGTTCGATTATGAAGACGCCGGAGTTTACCATCAAGATAGAAAAAAGACCCGCTCATCATCACCTTCAACTCTAGCGTGAACTACTGCTCCATAGCCCAAATCGGATTCATCTCAGAAACAATACAAGCTCCTGTCCACAGAGTTAGATGTGACTGGTATGGGGGAGCGTGAAGTTTTCACCTGCTCTAGCGAACATACGTCGACAAAAAATGTGCCATTCGCTTATTTCCGCCTCGTCAACAGTTGCATCCCAGTTCATAGTTTTCTTTACAAACAACTGTAGCAGCACCTTGGTTTGGAGCAGTACGGGGGTAATAAATCCTAAAGGATCGTAAATAGAGGCTATAAAGGACAGTAGGGCTCTCCGCGTACATTTAGTGTCGGCCTTCGCCAGACAAATGGCAATGTGGTCACAACAGACTTCAGAAGCTTCAGCATCCGAGGAAGTAAGCCCATGCAAGCCGGCTAGCTGTGACACGCCAGCTGTGGCTCTACGGGTTTTCGAGGCAAACTTATACAAGGTTTTAGGATAACTGACAAAGTGCTTGGATAAACGTCGCTGAAACTCTAGTAGATCTTTTCTGATTAGTTAGCTACACCGGTTTCGAAGTCGCACATGCAGGTGACGATCACCTGGTTCCCTTGATATCCTTCACCGATCCCATGCCAGACGTTTAGCGCGGATGATTTTCAACGTTCGGGGCCGCAATGGCTGTTGCCGTTTCCGAAGAGTTGTAGGGTAGAATGGTGTTGAGCAATCTATCGCTTCGCGAATGGTGTTAGTTAAATGGTCACACATTTCCACAACAGACAGTGATGAGTTGAACTGATCCCATGAATCATTAGCTAGGTACACCTTGAGGGCATCCACCCTAATTCTTCCGAATTTTCTTTTTGGAGCGTCTGCTTTGGGAGTAATCTCAGCACTGCTGATGTAGCCGGAGTTCATTACGGCGTGGTCGCTTAAGCCAAGCGGGGTATCCACGGTTGAGTTGTTTACCATTAGCTCCTTATTGGTGAAGATGTTGCCTAGACAGGAAGGAGCATATCCCTCAAGCCAACTTGTATAACAGGTCACATGTTCTGTAAGGCCAGCAGTTGCAATTGAGGCAAGAACTGTTGCAAGCACTGCACTATCAGGGCCTTTGTATGAATAGGACTGAAAGTCGGTTTGTGTGCAAGTCAAAGTCTGTCATTATTAGGATATGTGGGTATCATAGGGAGGGGATACAGTTGAGTCTGGACAGCATTGTTTTGTCGCGGTCAAAACAAGAGCATGGACACCGACCTATTACGCCAGCTAACAATCTGTCAGGGTTGGATTGTGCAGCGGTGCACCAGAAGGAGTCAGGAGTAGTGGTGAGTTTTGGGTGAGATGAGAGGTAGCCGGAGTGGAGTTGATGACACAGAAGACAACACCGCCTCTTCTACCCGCTGTTCTATCATTTCTAAAAAGCGCCATGTCTGTTATATTGAGCTCAGTGTCAAGGTGGTCTGGTGAGAGCCATGATTCAGACTTTTCGACATTGAAGAAGACATCGCGAGTCATCGCGTACGGATTTCATCAAGTTTGTTGGTAAAACTATGGGCGTTGGTATAAGCAAGTTTGGCTGAATTATTTTCGAATGAGTGCATGCCGCTAGAGGCGGTAATGGACTTGATTTTCCGGGGGAAGCTGGTAGCGTCAGCAGGGTTGCCGTTGGCTGTGACTGGGCCGGATGGTGGACGTTTTTTAGACGGCAGGTCTACTAAGGGAATGACTAACCAAGCAACTCATGCTAAGTATATAGCTTGCAACTTCTCGCGTTCATCTTTGGAAAGGTCGGTGTGGAATGTCATGCCGCTTGGGATTCGACGGCGATCGAGGCAAAAACACTCAAGTATGTGTGAAGCTTTCTGGCGAGTAATCCCGATGATTTTCAAGAACCGTTTTAGAGGATCAGCTGCAGTCAGGCTAAAGCGCGGGATTCACACCGCATTCCACGGAAGTAAATTTTCTGGATTTACGGCGGACGCAAGAAATTTCCATTGATTGATATCGTGTGCGGTGTTATCCCCGTATATATCATACACATTCCCGATGGTTACTTTACGAGAACGGTCAAAAGCTACCGCATTCTTGGTGGCTTATTATCTCTATTGTCGCTCAGTCCAGAGCAAGTCAGGACAGATTGGGTTGCCGCCGAAGAGGCGCGGTTTGAAAACTATAGGACAACATCCCCGGTTCCCGAGGAACTTGTGAAAGAAACCTGCACCGACCTCGATTAGTTCATCTGCGGTGAATCGGGCTTCTTTGCGAGACGCGTAATGGAAATAGGATATCGAGGTTTGATTTGCAATTGAACAGAGAGAACGAGCGAAGATTCGCTATCCTGTTTATCGCGTAGTTAGAGAGACGAGCCAAAGCACTCCGGAAGGCCTCGCATTGTAACGGAGTCTGAACAAGCAGCAGAATATTTAGCTTTTGCAATGGGCATGCCAGTACCTATTGAACGTGACGATTCCTGAGCACCGGCCATCACTGACGCATACAGTCTTTTTTGATCACTTGGCTTGCGTCCAGTTTATGTTGTCACACCCTGAGTAGGGTTGTGCTCGCTGGCGTTGGCGGCGATGTCATGAGGCATGTTTAATGCACGACGCAATAAGTCGTTTCCCCCAGGTACGAATTAACCAGACGCGAAATGGAAGAAGGCCGCCGGGAGGAGGGACTGATTAATTAATACACGAAATATGCAGAGGGCCTCTTATAGCGCTGAAAGGGCACCGATGCATAAGTTGCCTGGAAAGGCTGGAGGCCAGCCGTCGACGAGCGGTTAAACCGGAGAGTGCGACACACGTGTGGGTCCTCGTTCGCTCCACCGTCACATGGCATGTGCACAAACAATAGAACGACATTCACCATGCGAACTTTCTTGATAGCCCAGGTGCAATATGCAACTGAGTTTTGGAACTATTTTACACATCATACAGCAAGTAGGCCAGTGAGATTTTCAGATCGCTACACATGGATTTACTACAAGCTGGCTCGCCAGATGCGGATAACCCAGTACCAGTAGTGCTCGCTTGATCAGCGAATTTCTTTCCAGGAGAACGACAGCTACTGCAGTTTGATTGAACACAGTCCAGATTGGCTGCGCTATGCGCGTGGTACAGATCTGGAGAAACATCAAGGCAGGAAATATGAGGCTATATATTACAGCCGAAGCATTGTTACTCATTGTCCTTCACGTGGGAGGGTTTGGTGCACAAGCTGCTAGTGCGTAGTTGGACCATTTTGCAACATGAGCAAGTCGCTGTAGTCGAGATATAGAAAGCAAACTATGGCAGTACCTGAATGACATGTTGCACGACACTGATAGTGTAGTATACGGCTAGTCTATGATCACCTACCAGACTTCTACAAGACCGAAAACCAAAAGGAACAAAAACTTGCCTTCAAATCCGAAACGTCGTTAACAATTTTACAACACACCGGTTACGTAAATAACGTAACAAAGCAGACACAAGATTTAAAAAATCAAGTTCATTAAGAATCATTTAAAACGCATACTTCTTAATAGATACCTCTCATATTCTCCAGTGTTCGACAAAAAATGCTGGTTTGTAACTGCTGAGTATTTACCTACGCAGGCAAATCGAAATTTGATCCAAATTTTCTCGCCGTTGTTGCCCATGCATTTGTTGCTCTATTGGTACCCCGTGCACCAAAAATTTCGTTCGATTACTATTATTCTTTACCGAATAACATATCGAATCATTACGTATTGAAACTTTCCGTGTTTTATATTTTGTTGCTTGTTTCTATTAACAAGGGCGTGCGTCTGATCCAGCGGTGCTGGGACTCAATTGATTGAGGTAGCGAGCATCTGTGGCCGTTAAGAATGCAAAATGTCTGTGCGAAACGGTATGCAGTGCCACCAGTGCCAGAAGTGGTATCACCTCAAATGCACTGGCCTCAACGAACGCCGGTGCAAACAACCTTCTTCTTCTGCTTTAAGTTTATCTGCATGAGGTGCAGGTTTGACGAAAGTCAGGGCGCCCCTTCGCCTCTGAGTAGTTATGAACGCGTCACGAAAAGTGAAGTGACGCAGAAAACCCGCGACTGATAATGCGGAGCTGTTATTCTCAGCACTCTATGTCCCTCTGTTTCTTCCATGAGGAATAGGATGGAGGAATACCAGCGGACTCTGTCCGAAATGAAGTTGGAATTCCAGCCCCTGAATGAATACAGAGCGCTTGCCCTTCCTGGTGTTTCGGTCATCAAGAAGGCAGTTGCTCTGTCAACTGCACATATAGGAGAGGTGGTGGTGAATATGAATAAAAGAAGATCTCAGGGAAAGGAGAGTTGTTTTATGGGACGGCTTCCCCACCACATCTTCACCAACCGAACTTGCTAAGTCAGACTTAGCTTCTTCGTTCTCCCTGGACGTTACGACTCTCGTACACGCAAGCAGGCTGCGCGCGGTAATCTTGCCAGCCATGCTGAGTTCTCAGACAGTGGTGGATAAATCACAGGCTCTGAAATCCACCAGCGTCCGCCTGGAAGGCGTTTCATTCGACCGCTCTCGAAAAGAGGGCGAAACGAAAGCAGCAAACTAAAACTAAGTCGCAAATAATGGCAGACCAGAAACTACAACTGGAGGCTGAGGTCGTGGCTTCTTCTTCAGCAGTATTCACCAGGCCTACCTACCAGTAGTGGAAAACGAGAACGCTTTTTCCGTATTCCCTAACCGAAAGACCGACGCATAAGCACGGGAAAAAGTTTTCAAGACAAGGCACAAGTGCCGCTCTTCGAGATTGCCACGCCAAAACCCATCAAGAGACCCCATAGAAAGTTCTTTCCTCCAAGAATTCGGAACGATGGGTCCTGTTGAGGACGCCGCTTATAAGAACGTTGACGTACGCACAAACAGTGACGTAGCGTTCACGGCGTCAAAGGGGGTCTATCAGAACCGCTCGAAGGTACATGCCGAGTCCAACAACAACCTCCTTCTTAGTTCTAGATCTCATTTCACAAACAATTCCTCGCACACTCCTCTCTCCTTTGTCGAGAGGTCAAGTGAGGAAGTAGCTCTCAAGTGCATGTACACGAACCATCTGATTTTGTTGAACAAGTTGCCGGAAATCAGACAGTTAACTCATGACACAAAACATAACATATTTGCTTTCATGGAGACCCGGCTGACAGATGGCATCAGTGACAGTGAACTCAGTGTCCCTGGCTATTCAGTTCACTAAGCTGAATCGGCCCGAGGGAGAATGGGGGGTTCTGCGATTTTCCTTCACCAGCTTATCCCAACGACAACGGCTATCGGTGGACTTCAGTTCTCTGATAAATGTGATACCGTGTTACTTCGACTGTCACAGCGTGACCCAGACTCACTCCTAGTGGGGTTATTTGCCGTTCTCATTCATCCGATGTCTCCGACGATGACACCCTTCTTGTGAACCTAAACACCTTTCCAGGACGACAAAACTTTACTCAATGCTCCCGAGATCAACTGGATCAGTAAAGAAGTCCACACTCCAAAACTATAATCGGGCTGATCTTAACTGTCTGAGGAGCCAACCAGGTTCATTACTTCTTGATTAAGGCTCCGTGGACCAGAACTACTACCCACTTCAAAGTGCAACTGAGAAAGCGGACAACTTATTTGCGCCGCGCAGACTGTGCACTTTCTCTTATTGACCACCTTTTCCACGCAGAATACGTCGTCTCTTTGATGACCGTATCTTGCGGAAAACTCGGAGGACCTAGGCGCGTTCCACATCGTTCGAAATAGGTATAGACCGAAAATCCGTGAGCACACCAACCACGTACAAGAAGGGGTCCTCCTCAAAGCCCGCGGGAACAAAAACGTCTTATTTAAGCATCTGCGACGGCTAAGAAAGAATAAATCCTCGTTTTTTGCGCGGCTACCGACGAAGAAGCCTCATGGAATTCATTAGTTGTGACCAAGTTGTTCTGGGAAAAGCAATCGTTATTTGCTGAGGCCCGGGTAAACCTGACCCGTAAGATACGATTCTGCTGTCAAAAATCAAATATCGCAAGTCATTGCCGAGATTTGCATTGGCGTGGGATTCCAATATTTCCTCACCCGCTCACGCCACCGCTAGGTCAATGATTTTCTATAAATACTGACATCTTTCTCATGTAATTTTGCAAAGCTTCTGATGGCTAAATAAACTGTTTATCCGAAGTCTGCTTTGCCCGTGTTCTCAATGGTTCTCGTGGTTTGGAGTTTGAGGCGGCCGATCGGAGGGGGTTACCATTCGCGTTATTCGTTCATCGTTGTTCTTAGCAGTTATTCACGTACGTGTTCAGTAGGGTTCAGTTATAACAACTGGCGACGAGGATGTCATTTTTGTATATGGAATGGACACAAGCGCACACAATCCCAATCATGCACTACCAACAGGGACTCTAAGGCTTTGGAAATCGTTCAAGGTTGAGTGGCCGCGATCCACCAGGGTGAGGGTGGCCAGCGTGTATCGATTGAATAGTCAGAGATGGAGGAGGCTTCGCTGGTTGCCGGATCATCATAGCGTCACACTTGAGGTTGACCAACCTCCGGCATTCGGCAGTGATCGTCTGTAGCGTCATCTCAGGGCCGAGTTCCACCTTGTTCAGGATACGAGTGTGGATGTCAGCATCTGCTGGTAACTCGAGACCGCATATAGAAATCAGTGTTTTGAATTGGTCATCGGTCATGGAAGAGAGTTTGAAGCGCCCGCACTCTCGATTGACGTTTATGGCATACATGACAAAATCTTCGGAACGCCTCTTGGTCAGCTGGAAGCGCTGACACCGCCTCCGAAACCACTATCATATCATGGAATACATGGAATACGATGGGTCGACCTGCTGTGCATCCGACTACACGCAATGCCCGCAATGCTTCAGATGGCGCTCTGGGGTTATCTGACGAGCTAGCCTGTGAAGTCTCATTCGGTGACTTCCATTTCAAAGGCAGCTACTATCTCACGGACCAACCGGAGTTGGACTTGTTGGGACTGGACTGGATTGGTGTGGTGAACCTGTTGGAGACACCCAGCAGCCTTTAGGGTAAACGTGGCTCCATCGATATTTGTCCAGTGGAATCGCTTCACGCTACCAGTCCCCCCGGTATCATCGACTACTTTTGTCGAAATCACACTGCAATCTTCAAGGGAGGCTTACGACGTTGCACCAAAACGAATGCCGTCTTGCACCCCCTTCCGAACGCAAGATCCGTCATTCGACCGAGGCGTCCAGTGCCGTACGCAGCTCCACCTCTCGCGGACAGGGAACTCGACCGCCTGCAGGAAGCAGGAGTCCTGAAACCAGTCAGTTATCCCGCTTGATAATTTGCGCTGACTTCTTCGCAAGCCTAAATGTTTCCTTGGATATGCACCAGTATCCTCTCCCGCTGCCCGATGATCTATCCGCGGAGATGAACGGTGGCAAACTGTTCGCGAAGTTGGACCTGACGGACGCCTACCTACAAGTGGAAGTCGCGGATTCTTCCAAGGATCTGCTCACTATCAACACTCATCGCGGCCTGCTCCAGAGTCAGCGTCTCCAATTTGGCGTGAAGACCGCGCCGGCAGTCTTTCAACAGATTGTGAGTACAATGCTGACCGATATCCCGGGTGCAGCCGCCTATCTGGACGACATCGTTGCGACCGGGGCCGATGAAGCAGAACTGACAGAACGCCTGGACCTGGCTCTTGGATGCATAGCCGAATACGGGTTCCGTATTGGCCATGAAGGTGCAATTTCCTTACGCACTCAACCAAATACCTTGGCTTCGTCATCGGTCGTCACGGCCACCGCCCAGATCCCAACAACATCCAGGCTGTTGTCGATATGCCACCACCGTCGGACGTATCTACCCTACATTCATTCTTGGGTCTCGTAAGTCACTACAGCGCGTTTATGCCAGCCATGCACTGCGTTCGAAAACCCTTGAACAAACTGTTGACGAAGGAGGTCTCCTGGAACTGGTCAACGGAATGCCAGAACTCATTTGAGGAAGCTAAGAAAATGCTCAACTCTGACAACTTGCTGACGCATTTTGATTCCACTCTCCAAATCATGGTCGCATCGGACGCCTCATGCAATGGAGTGGCAGCGGTCCTCTTGCACCCCTACCCTGATGGATCTCAAAAAGCAGAAGCTCATGCTGCCCGCTTTTTGTCATCAGCAGAAGTGAACTATAAACAGACCGAGAAAGAAGCGCTCGCCACTGTTTTCGCAGTGAAGCGTTTTCACAAGATTCCCTCATGCCGGCACTTCATCCTGCTGACTGACCGCAGGTCGCTGCTCGCTGTCTTTGGATCAAAGAATGGTAGATCGATCTTCACGACCAACCGCCCTGAGAGATGGGCAACGGCTGTACTGACTTAAGACTTCAACATCCGGTATTCATCAACAACGAGCACTGGACACGCAGGTGCTCCGTCTCGCCTGATTGGCTCGCAAAAGCCTGATCCGAAAGAGGCATTAATTGCCCCAGTATCCTCCGAAGCAGAGGTCGATCAAGTGCTCTTCGAAGCCGTCCGGACACTCCAGACCACGGCCGAGCTGGCTACTGAGGCAACTCTACCAGACCAGACACTGCAGTCTGTGATATCTTACAATCAGAACCGCTGGCCGGATAGAAGATTAAAGGATGACAGGGCGCAGTTTTTCAGGAGACGTTCCGCGGTTTCAACTCTCAATGGTTGTGTGCTGTTTAGAGGACGTACGGTCATTCCGCGGGAACTTCAACCTCGAGCAATTCGCCAGCATCAAGTCGGCCACCCTGGTGTTGAAAATCGCGGCCTCCCGGAACGAAACCAAAAACTAGTCTTCCTGGCACAAAGCAAATCTCGATTTATTGAGTTTCTGTTGGTTATTTTATAGACAAGACGTATCGGTAAAATGAAGAA
>LUCH01018925.1:0-10780 GCA_013368495.1 Paragonimus heterotremus | reverse complement strand
CGCCCATGTTAAGGTTCTTGTTAGAATCATAATTTGAACTCTTGTGCACATTCTCGCATGGTAGGTGTGTTGGCTGCTGGACTATTGATATTGCGTTAGGCGATAGGGCTGCCGATCCAGATGATTTTATACCGTCACTTTTCAAAGAAGGTGGAGAGGCGTTAGCAGAGGCATTGACTCAGTTGTTTAACCTTGTGTGGACGACGGAGACCATCCCTCCGTGCTGGGGTCACTTGATAATAGTTCCCGTATTCAAGAAAGGAGCCTGGGGCTCTTGCGAAAATCATAGGAGGATTAGTTTGACCCCAGTAATTCCAAGGGTTCCGGCATCCATTATACTTCGTCGACTAATTGCACTTCGCGAAGTAAACGTTAGGGAAGAACAGGCAGGGTTGTATAGATCACTTTTTTTTCCATCATCAAATTCTGGAGCAGCGTCATGTGTACCGCCGGAAAACAATCACCGTATTCGTCGACTATAAAGGTGCATTCGATTCGGCGGATTGATCTACACTTTTAGAGTCGCTTAAACGCGGTGATGTGCCGAATAATACTTTTGGCGCTCTATTCCCATACTTTTGCCCAGGTTAGGGTTTACAGTGAACTGTCTTACATTTTCAACACCATGAGCGGCGTACGTCAAGGCTGTCCAATTACACCATTTTTGTGCAACTTCCTCACGGACAAAATAAAAGGGGATTGTCTCAAATACTCACAAGATGCCGGCGTAAACCCCCTACCTGGTTAAAGACTGACTGATCTTGATAATGCTGACGACAAGGTGCTGTTGTTTGACAACTTTTAAGTGGCAAAAACAACATTAAGAGCAATTTCGACTTGATGTTGGGCAACTCACCACAGACTGACTGATGGTGATGATGTCGGCGGGAATCAAGGATGTGACGCTCTCTTAGATTGCGATAGTTATCATTATCCCGAATGAAGCCAAATAGTAAATTTTTCACAACCGGTTTCCTACAGCTTAAGGTGTCTTCCACACTGATTATCAATGGTGTAACAAAATAGCGTCAATCGGAAGTGGCCGCACAGTGGCCAATAAAAGTTGTGATCGCTGATATTGTGAATCTTTCCTGGCACTGTTGCGCACATTCCAGACGTATGTGTTGTTAAACTAATCAGTAAGAGAGAAAAAGATTTCGAGTATTGCAGTCAATTTAGTCAGTATTTCTAATATTGGGGATTATTTACGCTAACTTCGTAGATCGGCTTCACTCTTCCGCATTATCTTCTGTTGAGGTTTACGCTAATAACGCCACAACACAAATTGGTTAGGTCCGAAGAATGCAAAATGCGTGCATGTATGTATGCAGTTGCGGTTCAATCGTTCGGGGATAATGTTTGGAAAAGAACTTATAATCCTATGAGCGGTGCGGAATTAGAACACGAGGCGTGACAGCTGGTGACAACTGCAGACAGTGGTTGGAATTGTAGAGTTCCGTCGAGCCGCCATTCTCTGTGCCATGACTTCAGGTGCCCTTGATTGTGATTTCATATTGTAAATGCTGCTTCAGAAGCTCCTGTTCTTCGTTTGGTAACGGCATGATGATAGACGTCCTATTAATAACTATTACCAACTGTCATTACCCTACTAACACTGCGGGATCAGAAAATGAAACGTGAGAGCGCCCATTGCAGCTCAGAACGAAAAAAAAGATTGTTACGTTAATCCCAAATGTCACTAGTCTGTCAATCAACCAATCGGAAACCCATTGATCCAATGAGGCCAATGATTAGTGTAAGAGAAATGTAAGAGGGCGATGGGATAAAGTGCATCGGGCATTTGCAAAGATGAGAACTCGGCCGCAACAGAATACTGGAGCAACCTGTTCACATTATGACTTCGGCCAGTACACCAAAATACGTAAGCGAACGAACTCTGCCGTTTAGTGACAAATGCTGTAGTACGCCATCGTCTACATTTACATGGTAGTATTTAAGTGTCCTAATACACACCAACAACATACCGTTTAGCGCCACCGGCATCAGGACTAACTATGCAACAATCCTTCCATTCTGGTATATTTGTTTTAATCCATTTAATCACCGCCGGTTCTGCGTACAAATTGTCAACCGGTATATCGAAAAACCCTTGAATTTGACTCGCGTGCAAATCCATGGTTATGATATGGTCTGCGCCAGCAACTGATAACATGTTTGCAACAAGTTTGGCCGTAATGGGAGCCCGTGATTTATCCTGGAAAGAAAGTGAATAAACACCATGATGTGAATGTCAAGTTGGTGTAGAATGCCTGAGAGAACATAAAAGCACCCATAAATTGACCATATGGAAAACCTTTTTGAAAAAAAACTGTAGATCGTGCTGACCAACATCACTGCTTCGATGTGATGTAGCAGGTTTGCCACTTCACATAGTCGTTATCATGATAAATATACTTGACGTGATGGTCAATGGTGTACACAGCACTTAGCTGACGGCGTAAAAGCGTTAAAGTGGGGAAACAGGATCTTATGACCACAAAGCAGAACCACTTAGAATTGGTAGCGCCTCTGTTTGCTGATGAACGGAATAAAAAGCAAACCACGAAACTAGAAGTATTTCAATCGTCCAATGGTTGACCATAACCGCCGAAGTAATACTAAATACGAGAAAGACCGGTGTCATTCAAGAGCAAAAAGCGCGCGACCAAATGCATCTCAGCGAAAAGTCGTTTGCGTGACGTCATGCTTACCACCCTGGTTAAAATTTGTATGTACAAAGCAAGCGTGTTTACAATATCGATGTACTCTCTAACGAGGAGCGGATGTTACCAAGAGTGCGTCATCAAACGCACGCCAGGTATCCAAATATCATCAAGCTGGCGGGAAAACTGAATGTTCAAACTGTCTCGAGCCAGAAGAGAACTGACGGGGCAGCGAGTCTGACGTTTCAACACAAATGTGCTCACAAAAGATGCTCGACCAAGAGAGTTGTTTATTGCCAAACATCTATCACAACGTATGTGAAATACACAACTGCAAACGCAAGGTTAACAATTAACCACATCCGCTGGCGATAGTACATTGCCATTCTCTTTATTTCAAGTTGAACATCACCCACAATTGATCGGAGCTGTCGCATTCGCATAGAATTTCCAGTCCGCCCATTTCCGAAAGAACCACTAGACTGGAGTTTCGCTCTCATTAGAGCTGATCAGTAGTGCATATGCTCGCCACTACCGGGACTTGAACCACAGATAACATGCTGTTCATGAGACGACCGTGTTTACCACTGCGCCATTGACCTCACATTAGGCACGACCGAATTATCCTATGTGAACACTCAACCACTTTCGCTTGTGAGTAATGATCAGGTTGCCCGATCGCCTCGAGAGGAGACACAGTTACTGTCTGTTAACTCCAATCGATCACCCCTCGACTAGCACTTCTGTGCAAGTTCAAATCACAGAAATGATTGACTTGTTCAGCCGTATTTGATTACAGATGAGTAGTAGGGGATTTTGATTCTCATATAGATTGAACATCACCCACAATTGATCGGAGCTGTCGCATTCCCATAGAATTTGCAGTCGGCCCATTTCCGAAAGAACCACTAGACTGGAGTTTCGCTCTCATTAGAGCTGATCAGTAGTGCATATGCTCGCCACCGCCGGGACTTGAACCACAGACGACACGCTGTTCATGAGGCGACCGTGTTTACAACTGCGCAACTGACCCCATGTTAGGCACGACCGAATTATCGTATGTGAATGCTCAACCACTTTCGCTCGTGAGTAATGATCAGGTAGCCCGATCGTCTCGAAATGGAGACACAGTTACTGTCTGTTAACTCCAATCGATAACCCCGCGATTGGGACTTCCTAGACGGTAATCTAAAATATCGCCTAGCAGGTTTAATGAGATCGGAGATTTCGACCTGTCCAGGAAGTCCCAATCGCGGGGTTATCGATTGGATTTAACAGACAGTAACTGTGTCTCCATTTCGAGACGATCGGGCTACCTGATCATTACTCACAAGCGAAAGTGGTTGAGCATTCACATACGATAATTCGGTCGTGCCTAACATGGGGTCAGTTGCGCAGTTGTAAACACGGTCGCCTCATGAACAGCGTGTCGTCTGTGGTTCAAGTCCCGGTAGTGGCGAGGATATGCACTACTGATCAGCTCTAATGAGAGCGAAACTCCAGTCTAGTGGTTCTTTCGGAAATGGGCGGACTGGAAATTCTATGGGAATGCGACAGCTGCGATCAATTGTGGGTGATGTTCAACTTGAAATTAAAATCCCCGACTACTCATCAGTAATTCTCTTTATTGACAAGTCCAGTGCAGTGCATATACGCGTTCCCAATAGTCCCTTCCGACTCCTGGTTATCCTAGCGTTCAGAACTATCTTTTCGTGTCCGCACGTCTTACATTTGCCATACTATTCATAGGCGACACTGCATTATACAACACAACGCGCAGACAACGGTGAGAAACTGTCAAAAGTATACACATTCCACAAACACTAAATCCCTCGTTCATAATATCAGCACAAGAGACACTATCTCACGTGGAGACCTCTATGAACACAAACCGATCACAAAGCAGTCAGTTACAGGTGGAGGTGAACAACGTGGTGCATTTTTCGGCAAACATCCAGACTCAAATCAGGCCGTTGTTCTTGCTCGTTTCGCCAAGCAGTACGCTCATATGTTGCACGACTCAAACAGAAGGTGACAACTAATAGGCGAGTGAAGATGTAATGAACACTTATCAAGCAACCCTAGCGAACAAATTAGTTAGACCAACTCGACTAGGGTGAGCTAGAAAACAGTGAAAAGAAAGTTTATTAAGCAGGCTTAGAAAAACTGAGCGGTTATGACATAAATGTGTGTATGGCAAATCAATGAGACTTTTAAACAAACATTAGTAAACCCAATTAGCTGTGAATACAATCACCACCAAGAACCAAAGAGAAAGTGCGAGGACCTTTCAAGATTCAAGTCGCCAGAACAAGGCCACAAATGCCAAACGGACCGTCCATAAACATTATAAACGCGTCCGTACAGGCGCGCCTATGTGCGCTTGCGCACAGCAGCGTGGTTCACAAATAAAATGGGTAACAAGACATTACGGTCTCGGAAGCCCTCGAAATCTGGTGGCAACGACCATGAGATGGAAACAAATAGGAATCGGGAGTTTTTGCGTTGACTAGCTCAGTCAACAGGTTGGCTCAGAATAAAAAAGCACGTAGACCGCACGACCGACAAAACATGGAAGGATTGCGGCAGTTGAGTCGCCATACGAAAGAGACAACAATCTAGGAAAGAGCCTAGTACGCTCGATATAGACATCTGAAACTACATTCAACGTTAAACTAGTCATCAATACAAGCTATTGATGGATTATCAAAAGACCCTGTAGGTGAACGGACAGAAAAACTGCTTACGATGTGGTAGAAAATGCAGTTCCAGCATAGACATGCTCCATTTCCAAATGATCTGGAAACAGGATTCAAAAAGTCCCCATGAAACGTTATCTACAACTGCGAGAAAGCTATTACGATAAACGTCTCGCACTTACGAGTATGAGACGAAATTTAAGTTGTCTACGTTGAACACCCCAACAGCTTTCTTGGAACATCAGTTAGTTCACAAAGCAAGCTAATGGACTGAATCCTGCGTCAATCGTGTAGTCTACGTCTTGCTTTGTTCCGAACGAACCAGCTGGCTAAACCATTTAAAGCATAAACTTTGAATCACGTTGTCTACGTTGTAACTGGACGTACGATCCACAAACGCATCAGTTGGCTATAACGGACAACACAAAAACGGATAACAGCAAGGCAGACGACTAACACTGTACAAAGGACGGCAAGAATATACGCGATTAACCCGGAAATTCCCAGCCAACCCAACCAATCAAGGCTAACAGATGAAGATAGGAAGCAGACTGGCCTTCACACACAGCATTACCATGTGGCTCAGTTGGAAGACGACATGGTCAAACTTGTTTGTACTTATGGGGTTTGTGACCAATAAGGAAACAAACTCAAAAACAGACCACTTAGAAGTACAGAAAACACAGCGAAGCACCAATCCGAAGACGAGAGTGTAGGCAGGATGCCCAAAACAGCGACGAAAAGTCAGGAGCGTACGTGATAAGCGGACAATCACATCTGCGCAAATACTGAAATTTACTTAAAATAATTTAAAATAATTTAGAGGACAGACAACATGTTTTTTTGTAACTGGAGAACGCCAAACAGTTTGGAGGCCCGTAGTCGTTGCCATCAAATTCTGAACCACTTGGGTTGCAATATGATCTCCGTCGTCACTGTTGATTGAAACACCAACCTGGTGTGCAAACTCGCGCACAAACGCACGCAGGAACTAACACGGTTTTTGAGACGTACTATATTGACGCCCTGGAGTAAGCTGATAAACGTCAGTTGTACGGTCCGCAACGCGAGCCCGATGGCCACCCAGAACCAACCGACGTGTCTGGGGGTTAGCATACAGCACATTCCTATCGAACAACACTTCAATCAGAAAGCAAGTAACGTATATCACCAATAAGATAACCCTAAAATCTAACGTCGTTTATACACACCGTTCTGATATGCCTACTGGTAACTTTAACCAAGTAGCACTCAGTCATCTTACTGCTATCATTCAGGTTGGATCAGACCCATCCCCGTTAACCGGTGACACAGTTCCGTTCAATATTAAGTGTATAATCCGTCCGGTGTAAGTAAAATTCGCTGTGGAGTATCCTATTCATATTTCCGTTGTCACCAACATGTGCACTAAAAGGCTAACCTGTCTCGGATTGCTTAGTTGTGTACGTTTATCAGTTGTTTTGCACCACAGACCGCTTTCGTTAGTCATAATCAGCGAGGCCTTTTGTTCCTCTATAATTTCCAGTTTCATCCTGCACCACGTCGCACCAGAGTAGATTAAAATAAAACGCAGGTGGAACACGAATACTGTGTGAGTCGTAGAAAACCACACACGTTATTCTCCGATTCTGGTAACGACGCTTGTGGATCACACCAAACTAGCAATTGAAGTTTGTTATCGTTAGCAGCAACCAGGAATGATTACAATTTGCCCACGAAGCTGTCAATCTACCCAGCCATGCCAACTCTGAAAGTGGTACGACAGAAACTATTGCAAACACCGTTAGAGTATCGTTTGACTCAGCAATCAACCGACCCTGAGGAAAACATGACTGCGTCCCAAAAATGAAATAAAAAGGCGGACAAACAAAAAAATGATTCAGTGCTCTGAAGCAGTTTAGTTAGCTACACCGTCAACATCTGAAGTCACGATCAATTATTACCAGCAGCATATAATGATGCTTAAGACAACGAAGGAACGACAAAATCAATAGTGAATTCGTTATAACACGCGACAGGTGCACAACCGGTGGAAAAATAGAAGAGCGAAGTGGAAGTGATATAGTGCTACACAGTTTGACCCATGTGACTATAGTGCAAGTATGCCATTAATCATTTTAGACTGGCATAGTAAACACCGCCTGGATGACCAATGGCAGGAGATATCGTATGGTAACAAGTTCCAATATGACGCACTTTACCAGTTATCTCACAGCTACAAGAACTACATGTACCAGGTTCACGTGTAAACTTTCTTCTTTGAGTAAAACCTCACTGCTTATTTCAGAGCGTGGCACCGGAACGTCATACGACCACAACACTTCGTCGATGATAAGTGCACCGAAATCAAGGAAATGCGAGACATCCGCTACAACTGTCGATAATAAACAAAACAAAATCATGTCCCAATTACATTTTTACCAGCGACGTTGTAATGATAAACAACTTAAAGACCACAACTTCACCTGGTCGTAGTGATCACAAGCAGCTGAATTGGGCGATTTACGCAGAAGTGGATAACGCATTTCCTAAAATGTAGGTCCAATTGCCTGTCGCAGAGATGAAGACAGCTTAGCAAGGCTGAGTGACCCAGCTCTATCACCATGTTCATCCTAGACGGTCACCAGCGGTTCATCGTCGGGGGAATCTCCGAGGCTGTTAACAACCATGTTTCAGTAAAGTATCCCCGACTTAGTAGAAAGCCGAAACGCCTACGGAGTAAAACCTGATTACATTGAAACGTTCAGCCTGGAACAGGAAAAAACCACAACGAAGTGAACCCGCGTTTGCTCAGTATATCATGTGGCGTAATCATACCATGGCTGATATCGGAGAGGATCAATGCGATCTTTCACAAAAACTGAGGATGGATGCTAAGCTTTTTACAGGGAATTCGCAGCACACAAAAGGAGTAAGGTCAACATTTCGCAACTGTAAACCTCTGGCAGACTTACCAACACAGATGGAGATGTGGCCAACTCTGAGTAAACAGTACGCGTGTATAACCGCAATTCACGAGCGACCTCCGAGTACGCATGTAGTAACTTAGCTGAATTACCCCGGAAGTCCAATGTCACAGGTCAGAATTAAACTATGAACCTGCTAACTCACAAACCATCCGGTCCATACTTGACATCCCCTGTTATTTTGAAAAGCTATGCCACTGGATAAGCAAAACCGTTTACAGTATTTGTTTTAATCGCCCCTTGTCAACTGGTCGTCCACCGAAAGTCTGGAAACAGTTCATAATCACACCTATCTTTAAAGGTAAATGCAGAGACGACCCCGCAAACCATCGACCAACAGTGTCGCTTTCAGTGATCTCTAAAGTAATAGAGAGCTTAGTAAATGACTCACCCCGGACAAAGGTTGAAGATCTCGACCTTATCACCAGCGAGCGACATAGATTCAGTAGAGGATACTCACACATCATGAATTTGACGACTGCTCGTGAGTTTCGGAGGAAGGCTGCCGAGGCAGGATTTACCAGATGTGGCTTATCTTGACTGTCCCGAAGTCTTTGACAAGGTTTATCACTCCACTTAGCCGAGGAAACTCAGTAGTTATGACCTTGATAAGTGGTTACTCATGTTTCTTGAGGATTGTCTAGCTGAACGTAGGTTAAAGACCAAGGCGAACGGACAGCTTTTAAAGTGGTTCCCTGCCAACAGCGGCGTCCCTCAAGGACCAATCTCAGGGCCTCTGTTATTCAGTCGTTTAGTTCCTGAACTAGCCAGCACAATCATATCGCCAATGCTGCTCCACACCGATGAAACAAAACTCTATCCGGAAAATGGGATAGCCTTACAGAATTATGCGAACTATCTAAACTAACAGACCGTAGGAAGCAACTTGCTGTCCAATGTCAAATGTAAGGTCGTGCACATCCGCCATCGAAATAGTGCTGGCTACTGTCTTCGCTACACCAAGCTACTCGTGCCAACGTGCGGATGGGACCACACCAGCAGACAGTTCCAGTCTATCAACATATTATGTAGCCATGGCTAAAACGGTACACATAACCCTGAACCTCTTGGGAGGAATTTGTTGAACATTCCACCTCGAAGGGTTTTCTACCATGTTTGTTTTCATAAACCACCCGCACCTGGAAACGAACGCACAGGCCTGTCATCCCTACTGAAAGTGTTCAGAGACGAGCCACTAGAAGAATTACGGGACTCAGGAAAATCCCCTACACAGAAAAATTGGCAGAATTAAGTCAGTTCCCACCGAATTACAGATACTTTAGGAGAGCCCTAATCCGTGCCTACAATGTACTCAGGGTCCCGAATCATCCACTGGCTCATCTCCTCTCACTAAATAGGTGAACGGTCGAAGGGTTACTCAATGAAATCGCGCAATGGGACAGATAGGTTACTTTATGGACAGAACTGCTTCACAGCTAGGATCTGTTTACACTCGAACACACTGCACAACTCCGTGGTCACAGCTGAAACGGTTGAGAGTTTTAGAGCATTACTCGATCGGCACACACGTGAGAGACCTGCACTGCAAATTGCCTGAACGTCACCCTAGTCTAGTTCAACAGATCATTAAATATGCACATCTGACGGAATGTTCTTTCAGTGTGTCTCCGTGTTCGTTGACCAAGCGAATGTAGTCAGCAGCTTCACTGAATTTTCCTTTTATTTGTTTCCACTCACCCTTTCTTCACACCTACAGGTCGTTCAACATAAAGACAGGAAGGCACAAACAAAGACCTTTCACCCTTCTGTAACAATCTATCAACCTATATCAAAAAGAATTACATGCTGTTGTGAGAACTCAGTAAACGTGAAAAAAACTGCCATCCGCGGCAAAACGCAACAGGAAAGATAATCTCAGAGGGACTCCCAGGAACAAACGAGAAAGACCAGTCGTCTTCACCAGCAGCAGCGGCAACACTGCGCCAGTGTTTCACATATATTTAGCAAACTTACTACACAACCATGAGAAGCGCAATTTCTAGTTCAAAAATGTAAGAGCAGGAAGGAATAAAACTTACTTCCCGGAAACCAGTCCCATATCAAATATTAAACACTAAGGCGCCCACATCTTGAAGACAAACAGAGCAGCAGTAAGGAATGCAACGGTGTCCACAGGAGGGTTTACATGTGGCGCACGATCTCTATATCTACGGAAGTGGGGTCTTGGCAGTTCTTATTGTTAGGTGGAATGTGAAAGGTTTCAGCTTAAATTCTTCACGGAAGATCAGTTCAAATGCCTCATTTCACTGCTGGTCTTCATTCGCCTTGGGAGGCTGACATTCGAACTTGCATATTGTCCAAACATGGGCAGGATAAGAACACCACAGTGAAAGCTCTCATCATCATCATCATCATCATAGACAGCAATACATCAGTGGTTCACACTGATGCTTAACTGCCACACAACCATAAAGAAGAATAAAAAGCAAAC
>LUCH01018924.1:0-10820 GCA_013368495.1 Paragonimus heterotremus | reverse complement strand
AAGCTTCCGAAATAGTCCTCGATTCCTCTCGACGAATTATGAATATTGAGAATTTCAAGTGGACAGGAATCCATCGTAGAAATATATAGAAGTCCGCGACGCCAATTGTGATGGTTCCAGTAATACAGAAATGAAGTAGTTAAATTAGCTCAACCCAAGAGCTAGCTTCAACGTAATAGTAATAACAACCGAACTAGGCAAAGCAGATAATTTCTCCGTCGAGCGCAATTGTACAAGTTATAGTCAGCAATGTAATAAAACAACAGTCATGAGAAATGGGTTTAGTGACAATCACCACAGTTCCCCATACGTTTACTTTTGCGTCCATCACGCTTAACCAAAACGGACAATGCAACAATTGGTGTTGATACTATACACTTGTGTGTCAGTCACACGTAATTAATGTGACCGAATGTTTTTCAGCGGTTAATACACGTGCTTGGCGTTGGCAGTCTAAACCATTCGGATCCAGTCAGTTTGTCAGTTTCAGCATCTAGTGGGTGTCTATCGATCTGGAAGACAGTCACTGAAAGCAAAGTGTAGCACCGTTGTTGATGATTAGGAGGTTACTGATAAGTAGTTTGGTAGGTGTGATAATTTGGAAGAGATCCATTTGCGAAAAATCTGAACTTCGGCTGAATTCGACCAGCGACAGAAATAACATGCACAAACGCGGCAAATACTCTACCAACTGATCGACGAAGCTTCGTAGCTCAGTTGGTAGAGCATTTGCCGCGTTTGGGCATGTTGTTTCTGTCGCTGCTTCGAATCCAGCCGAAGTCCAGATTTTTCGCAAATGGATCTCCTCTAGATTAGGAGGTTAACAAAATTTCGAATAAATGGACAACAAACAGTTATTCCAAATGATCCTCTAAAAATTTACTAGACTGTGAATTAAAGGTTGTTCCAAAGATTGGTAATGTGAGAATAAGAATTATTGTCCAAAGAAGCTCTCACTAAGACCATGAACTGCCCCATGAGTTCTGTGCTAAAAACAAAAACAACAATTTCAAATGATGACTAATAGAACACACATCAGAAGCCAATGACCAACTTAGAAGCTGCAGACTGAACAAGCTCAACAGCCGCTATTCACGACTTGTTTTGTAGTACTTAAGCAGCTGTCCTATATGAACCCCGGAAAATTGTTTGAGTTGCTTTCATGTCTGAAAGAAAACGTCCGTTTTATCAGCTTATAAACAACGAATCACTGTTTGGCAGCCATCTCGTGATGTTTGCTGGGAGTAAGATTTCTGTAAGAACAAACATCTCTGCAGTTGCTTCATAAGCCAACTTCCTGATTTTTCTTAGCTTGACTGAATAGACTCAGGGAGTGTGTATATTTGTGACTTTGAGCTACTTCCCCGTTTGACTGTTTAAGTGGGATATAGGGGTTGGGAGGAAAAGCTTGAGGAAAAAGGTGGCAATAATCGAGACAGGAGACGCAAATTGCAGACTTGCGGTGATCACCTTTGATGATTCGGTCATTGTTTGTGATTTCAGTTGAGGTGTGTTCCACATACGTGCCAAACGTACTTAGGGCCGCAATTTCATTTCCGACGTGCACGATTGTGTGTGCCACTAGAAAACGGTTACCGGCGAACAACTTTAGTCTATTGCTTCTGTTCGAGAGGGGCGAATTAATATATCTATTTAGCAGCAGTAATGATGCTGGATATATCTGTCTAGTAGTGATTACGAAACCCCATGTGAGGGTGATGTTAAACTGATTAGTCCGATGGTTTAAATTTTTCTAGAGTCCGAATGCAACGCTGACATCTGTGTACGTCCGCGAGCCGGTCCAGAGAGTGATTTGAGTGCATGCGTTAACTAAGAGCAAATGCGGGTCGGTCGATGGTAGCCGTAGCAGACCGATTTACCTTGGATGTGTATATAATTCAACGGTCCAATCATAAGCGTGACCGAAACAATTTCACGTTATTCGTGATGAACGAAACTCATTATTATAAAACTGTTTGAATTTTGTCACCTTCTATCGAAACCAAATGAGGATCGAATGGAGAAACATTTAAAATGTGGCCAACGGTTATACCTTACAAAGACCTGGACCATTAACAGTTTGTAAAGTTTGGTAATCCCGTCAGGTATTCAGAATAAGGCTTCATTGGAAGCGCGCAACGTGATTGCTCCATTATTTTAATTAACAACGCGTCAGACTGGGTCTAACGCGCTTAACTAAACTGTTCTTTCATCCAAATTGATTACTTCTGGTGGACGTGAAGACCAACCGCGCACCGTCACAGAAGCAGTAATAGTAGGTAACGGTCCAGTACTCAAAGCCTTGTTTACCAACCTACTGTGTAAAAGTTGAATCATTGGGGAATTTCGTTGAACACCTAGTTTTTGTTAGTGTTATGTGTACAGTTAATAGATTGATAATAGAATGATAAAACAGCAACAAGCAAGTAGAGAACAGTCAGTCCACCGTAAGGCAGTACACACTGTGTGAACAAGGGACGTGTGTTTGATTAGTTCTCACTTTCAATAAGATGGCTAATGCAAATGGTTATCGATCAATCGATAGGGATACACACAGCGCGTCTGGAATAGTCGATGATGCATCACGCGAACGCATCAGTTCTACTTACCTTGTGTGTTGTTTTATCGCACACCCTATCGCCACCTTCTGTGTAGACGGCCAATCGGCCTTCGTCAATCTTCGACGTCTCTTCCATTTTGATACAACATATCTCCATACCACCTCAGGCCACATAAATCAGTTAATAGTTTGATATTACAGGAAAGTAATTTGTAATCCTTCAGTTCAATCAGGAATCTTTTTTCTTCCAGGTCGACTAGAGTACTACCAGTTATGCCTTTGACACCTTATCCTCGTATAGAACTAGCTTACGGTGGCCTTTCTACAACCTCGATCACGTGAGCCATCCATCAGGCTTTCCTCACACATTGCATTGATGAGGAAGTAAATTCGTTTACTCATCCATCAGATGTGAGTTTGTTGCATGGTAGGCAGTTTCGTTGTGAGTAGTATACTACTCACAAGTAGTATATTACCCACAGGCGACATTCAGGAACAAAAGAGCAAGCTCCGAACGCGGAACGAAACTGCCTGTCATACAAGTTTGCTGTTGGAGTGTATGAATACATATCTCTCCATATTCTTTGTTTCTTGACTGATCACCAGCCAATCAGTAGAATTGCGCGTGCAGTGCTAATTTTGACATTCTGTCTTATAAGTTTCAGTGGGTTTACAAAATTATTTTTCAGTCTGATGGGAAGCACGTCCAACGTGAATGCGACTGACTTCCACACGGATAATTCAGTTATCCCAGGCGGCCAAGAGGCGGAATTGGCTCGTCTCATTGCGGAGCGCGACGAACTTTTGAATACGGGTGTCTACGATAACGATGACCCTATAATACTCAATTTGGACGGACAAATTCAAATGTTGAGCGCACGAAAATAGCTTGGGCAGACGAGCAGGCCAAGTTATATCGCAGTTTTTTGTACCGAAAACCGATACACAATTCACAGTAACATTCCCCTTTTTATGGGCATGGATGGCGGTAACTTAGTTCTTTTCTCCAATGCATTCATTTGGCCATTGACTGGGTTTAACGCTCTGATCTAAGCAGCAAAGTTGTGTGCAATCCGCCGCAATTTGTCAGCAACGTTATTTTCTGCGTATACTGAAATCAGTCAGGACCTCACTTATCTCCTGTCTAATCAACAAGTGTCAAAGCAGAGTAACTCTGAAATCTGCTTTTATACTGATTGATACCATCACATATGATTCGTTCCAACCTGGTCATGAAACTTAGCGGTTTACACCTAGATCAGTAGTCTAGAAAGGCATGCAAAAATTTTGTCCCTGCGATCGTTAAACTTGCATTACAGTTTTCAGACGCATTGCATCCATGCGACTGCGCTGGTTTAATCGGCTTACTGTTAGATGATGAGTTTACCGCCACCCTCCTAGCTCATCCACTTATGATACCGCATCCGTTTCGATGGGTTTATAGGGGATGCCAAGAGTTAGTATGTCTAAGGCTAGGGCAACGGTTCAGGCTATGTACAATGTTAAAGATACATGTCTCTAAAGATCTATGATAAAAAAAACAACCAACTTGCACAGGGGATTAAAAACATTTTAGTGTTATGCGCGTGCAAGACCGGGAGCCCAATTCTTCAAGTGAGGTACGATTCTTCTCCTGGTCTCATGCCTACGGCTCATTTTTTGTAAGACGATCATGAAGAAACAAGTCTGTTAACGCCCCCCATGAGCACACTGCAAAGTCACTTCGTTCTTATTCTATTTCGACCAACTAAGTAAGTTTTAAACTTAATCCCAGGGATTGCGTTGCTCACGGTTGAAGTCATGATGTTCTGATGAGCCACCATCCTGTGACAGAAAAAGTTGTCGAATGGGACTTCAATGTGGTATTTTAAAAAGTTTTTCGTTGTACCCCCATAGCATGTTTAAATCCTTGAGGTTGAAGAGTTTTGCCGATATACTTTCATAGAAAAGAGAAATCTCCGCAGATCCCGCGATATTACACTGGGTGATTGTCAAGACTTACGAGACGAGGCTGGTACGTAGCGGTTCAAATAACAACGAACACTAGCTTCTTAACGCTTTTCATTAGGCCAGAACACACCCTTGAAGCAGCATGTTCAAGCATCAGCTAGATTAGCCCCCCACAAACGACCTGTCATAGTTTTATGGCAGTTCAAGGAAACGCCTGTAATATTGTTACAACCGAACAGTCTCCGAGCAACGCGTACAGAAATAAAGACCACGGAATCCGGAACAAGATTTTGATCAAGAGTTCTACGAAACTATTTTGTAAGCAATAGAATGTGTGAAACAGTCTGCTGCATATCTCAACTGTCACGGTCAGTATCGACAGTAAAAATGTGCCGTAAATCATAAATCGTCTGTTTAAAGTTGAATAACTATTTCAAAATGAATACAGAAAGTTATCCCACAGATCAGGTTAATAATACAAGCAGAACACCAAAGGTTCTTCTCCAAAGAAGCACGCCATTACCACAGGCAAGCCAGGTGTTCTAGCCTCGATTACCTGTTGCAATCGTAAATCAACTTTGTGCAACGTGGAGACAGCGTTCTTTGGAAGTAAGAGTTCTGACGATAGTCCTGTAAAAGAAGACAGCCGAAACAAGCATGAGCCAAAGGCCCGTATGACTTACACGCAATCGTGGACCTAAATAGTGCCAACAACACGGTAGTGCGCTGCGCTACACCAAATAAAAGCCAGTTGGTTACATACTAACGTTTAAACGAGTAAAACAATATGCACAGATGAATAAGTACGGTCAAGTTGTAAAATTTAGAGGGAGGTGGGCAAATATAAAATTTGGACATCAAAAACGTCTGGGATGATCTTTCCAATTGACCCGGCAACCGCACGATACAAGTACCATTCTCGGCACATCGAATCCTCTTCAGCTGATTTTGTATGGAAAACCAATACAGTTGATACTCTGACACCCAGGTTTTTTTCAACGTTCAACTTTAAAACATTCACACCTGGTGTTTCATTCTGACATCAGCGTTGCAGGTGCTACACTGATGTCAGAATCTGTACCCGGAGACGTGCACGGGTACTTGCCGTCATGTCGTCTTAAAAGGCGCTGCGATCACGGAGATTTCAGAGTTTTGTATCGTCCACAGAGAGAAAAGCGTGCTTGGATAAATTACCAACCTGTACTAAATAATTTACTAATCTGTACTAAAACTATCGGTTGTACTGAAACTGTTCCTTTTAATGCATCCGCCCCACTGGGTGCGAGGAAAAGATATTGGAGCCAGATCTCATCGCAAAGGATTAAGGTATATGGAATACGACACCATCGGAATTCAAAACGTCGTGAGATGTGAGATTCGCCACATTGGTAACCAGCACATATTTATGTTACTCTTCGATTGTAACTTCACGGCAAAACATTACCACCAAAGTTAACGCCCTGTATTAGGTACTACAGCTTTACTCATTGTACAGTAGATCTACGCTGCTTTTGTTGTTTCAGGCTAAAACTCTGGAACAACCATGTTTCAATCGTTACTATTGGACATAGCACAGAACCATTTTAACGCTTGTTTGAGTTCTCAGACGTTCCTGTGAACATTCTTTTTTGGCAGTCGGCTTGTGGTCTTTCTAAAATTATCCTTACAGCAGCTTCCGTAGCGCCTTAATGTGTATTGGAAGTCTGCCTGTTTACACACTGAATAAAGTTAAAGAAATTTGTTGGCAAATTCGTTTGTGTCTCACCACAACTTCCGAACCGCTTTAGCATGTCTATGGAATTCTGAGTGTGAGAATCACCGAGGGGGAGATGATCAACAAGATGGGTTCTACCGTTTAGAAATGAAGTTATTCTATGTTGGCTATCACTTGTAATGTCGTGTGCACCCATTTAACGTGTGAAAACCGGTCATAACAATCCAGAAAGTAAACGTAAAAGGCTTTCAGTCATGAACTTTAGAGTTAGTTATGTCGTCCACATTGTTCGTTCAGAATGTCTGTCGCTTGTAATTCAGCTATTGTATATTGATTGTATTTACGTGCTTTAACTTGAGTGAGAAACAAATTCTGCGATGATGTTATTATGAGAAGATCACCGGGCAGGTTGACAGTTGATAATTGCGCACTGAATTCCCATGTGTTATTCCCTATTTTCTTCATGCACTCTAACCTCAGCTCTGTTCCTGTTATTGAAAAATATCGCATTTAGGTAGCAACCGTTTGGCAGCACTACTGCGTCGCTTCTCGTGATGGTAACAATTACATTCAAGTTCCTTTATTTTATACCGCATGTGTTCATTACCACATAACATACACGGGAAGCTGCATCGGCGGCGGAAGTGTAGGAAATGAAATAGAGGCGCGTATTTCTAAGGCTAGAGCGGTGTTTACTAATCTGAGGCGCTTATGGCGACAGAAAGGTATCTGTCTGAAACTTAAGGTTCGCGTATATCAGACAACAATGAGGGCTGTATTACTTTATGGCAGCGAAACCTGGCCGCTGAGAGTAGAGGACTTGAACCGTCTTCAGATATTCGACCACCGATGTCTGCGTTCAGTCGGTCATATTGTGTAGTGCCAACGAGTGAGCAAGGAGGAGGTTAGGAAGCGGGTGTTTGGCATTGATTGTCAAACGGGGTCTTTTGTTCAGTCACTACCTTTGCACAGACATAGATGGTTAGGCCATGTACTAAGAATGCCAGCTAATCGCTTGCCACGCCGAGCACTGTTTGCCGACGTTGCAGCTGATTGGCGTAAATTGTGTGGTGGACAGACGATGACCTGGCGTCGATGAATGAAGTCGTTCACGAAGGGGTTGGCCACGGTAGATCGGGTTCGTCCCCCCGAGTGGGGCCCTCGCGACTCGCAGAGTCAGTGGTTTGAGACGTTAGGTGAGATGGTGGCTAACCGAGCTCAGTGGCGTGAATGTTGTCGTTGTTTGGTCCAGTTGTCTGTGAAGTGAGTGCACTTAATGACGCGAGACAGTGAAAGCCGTGAGAAGGCTGTCTTGCTGATGACGCCTCACTTTCACTTACAGCTCGGTTGTTTGTTTGCAAGGTGTAGGCGCCTTTATGTTGTATGTTTGAATGTAGACGTAACTATTATCAGTGATTAGGTCCCCTTCTCTTTCCCCTTCTTTTTTACTGTCTTCTCATATAGTTTTCTTTTCTTCCGTGGTTGTGTGGCAGTTGAGGATCAGTGTGAACCACTGATGTATTGCAGTCTATGAGGATGATGATGACATACACGGCCATGTGCGACCTGCGAACGCTCAGGCTATCCATGCAGGGATGTAGACTGTCGTGACAAGTAAGCCCGAACTCACGGTTGAAAAATTAATAACTATGTGTAACTACCGTAAAGTTACCCTTAGAACCTCGTTCCTAAATCTGTTGCTGTCACTAATGAGGTACAGGCACTAATGAAAATGCATTCACCGACCAGCCAGCTAAATTGTACCGAGTGTAGGAAAATGAAATCGGATAACTTTGTAATTCCTATTGCAACGACAGTCTGGGGGGAAACGCAGCTTGACCTAACTGTCGAGATAGCCCTAATTAATCATATATAAAAGTTCACAATACATCATGTTTTGTTGTGGACGTTGTGGTGGCAATTGTATACCTCGCAGCCATGAGGAAACGAATTGAAAACAGCCCTTTAGGCATGGAAAGAGATGTTCCAAATTTTTAGTGGAGTTTCAAAATGCTTTCTTCAGAACAAATGTATAGATCTTTCGAGTGTAGTATATTTGTCATAGTGTTGTACATCGGCTATACCTAAAAATTACTCATATTCACCTCTTTATTAGGACAGATATTATGCTACTTTTTTGATAAAAACACAATGTTGACCCTCGTAATTGCAATTACGAGGGTCAACATTGTGTTTTTATCAAAAAAGTAGCATAATATCTGTCCTAATAAAGAGGTGAATATGAGTAATTTTTAGGTATAGCCGATGTACAACACTATGACGAATATACCACACTCGGTAAATCTATTGCCCAGTAAACACGTAACCAAGTCGGCCAAGTGTGGCAACAGTAGGCCAGGCGTCGGCCGGTCGTTTCCATTTCACTCAACAACCGAAAATGACGAACTCCGGTGAATGGCACATTTTTGTTGACCTAATTTCATGGTTCAATAGTATTTATAAATAATCTGCGAATTATATTTTTCAGTACAGTGTATATATTTGATTCCGTGATAGATGTTTGTCATTCGAGTGTTAATTTTGCTCACCCAATCTAGTTTGATTGCTCATGATCATTTGGTTGTTGCGTGCTTCTGGTTCGGTCGCTTTTTACATTATTGTTTTTGTGATGCTTTACGGATAATCTTAGATAATAATATGGCATGTCACTGAATGTATACGTGACAACTTACTTTTATTGTTCAGTAGAGACAAGCTAAAACTGAACCGAAGACTTATTTTCACCGATTATGTCAGGCACTAATTTATTTTTGATTTGTTGGTCTTCACACTCTCCGAAACCATCTGGTTAGTAAACTTTTGATGTACCATGAGTTCCGGAAGAAGGTCGTATTGTCGTACCACTATATGTCGTCGAATATGCCGAGAACGTCTACGTTTTGGCACCAGCACTGCTGGTGTTTCTTCCATCACTATCCCTGCCACCTTGCAGAATGAAACTATTTCATTAGAAAAACGTGGTAGTCCTTTGTTTTGTTGTTTATTTCAAAGTGAAGATGACCAAGTAGTGAAAGACATGCGTCCAATTCAACATGCTGATGCGATACGCGATCCGCACGGTTCAAGTGAGTTCTTTGGACAACATACCATTCAACTGTTGCAGCGAGTACTACGTTAACAGCTTCATCTTTTCCTGGCACAGTGAGGGTCTTTTCTATTCACGCGAAGTTCCTCGTGGTCGCTGATTTTGAGCTGCTTATCACTTTATTGAAGCTGCTGGTTCCTGACTTGCCGTCAGATCCGAGAGCTGTACGCAACACTCCAGGAACATGCTCAAATAGGACGCTTCTCAAGGGCTAGTACGTGCACACTGGACTCCACAACTGCCTACAAACTGTACATAAAAAGCAAGAACTTAGAGACAGTGACCGCTTATCTCTGCAAGTTAACATTGATGGGCTGCCTCTTTTTGACTACCCAAGCAATGAGATGTGACCTATTCTTGGTCATTTTATTCAGTCGCTTGTTAGCTGTCCATTTGTGATTGGCTCTTATTGTGGCCGTGGTCGTTTGGAACCTTTATACTTATATATGGGTGAATTTGCCACAGAGACCAGACATTCTGACTAATGGGGCCTACTCAGAAGTGACCAGAATAACAGTTTCTGTAACGCTTCATCCCATTATCTGTGACTGCAATTCTCGGAATTAAGGGCTCGGAATAGTCTTACAAATCGTATTCGGATTGAAACCCCTCCAACGGAAGTAATAAGGAGAACACCACTTACTAGTTGCGGTAAGTAGTTCATATTCGTGACACAAAAAGCCAAATTTATGGATATACAACAGTATTAAAGAAATCAGTCTGTCATTGGCTGATCGTAGTAACACATACAAAATCACAAACTGTACGTTAATTGATGCAATACGAAACAAAGAGATCAGCGAATAACTGAAGGCGTAACATTTAGATTGTTTGCCCAATCCTGATGTAGTACCTTCGTAGCGACGTTTGAACTGGCCCCTTGTTAAATCTTCTATTGTATCTGGGTTTCGACAACCATTGAACCGAGTAGATTATCACCACAATAACACACTTGCTCGTTGCTTCTTACGTGAGTTCAATAGTCACAGTGACCACCACGGCTACGACAACTGCACACAGAGAAGTGTTTAATATGAGAGCAGAATAATTACCTCGATATCTGCGAGAAAACTAAGGACGAATTCCGGTTTTCGGAGACAACCGAACGGTGAACCTCACATCGAATTACCTCGTTTAACAGAACTTCCTATTGACATGTTGCCACAATTCCCACCTTGACCCTATGCACCTAGTATTCGTCGGCGTTTTTAGGCGCTTGATGGGGATTTGGCGTACATCCGATATCGTTCGTGGTGTTCGCCTTTTAACAAGTATGCGGAAGATAATCTCTGTCAAATTTCCCGTCATATCCAAGTATCTGACGACGGACTTTCCTCGAAAATGTTCCTTTTCTCATCTGAAAGTTGGAGAGCCACACAGCGCAAACAATTTCTTCTGTAATTGGGACCAGTTTTTCTGGAAAAGCGTTTGTAGTGGTCAAAATGAGTTACTGAACAGGTTAGGTAAATGCGAGTATAACTCACTAAGCT
>LUCH01018923.1:0-10916 GCA_013368495.1 Paragonimus heterotremus | reverse complement strand
GTGGACTAGTTCCAGCTAATACCCCTAGTCAACAGTCTGTTCAGGGGTGTTCGAGCGTGATGCGTGATAGATAAAAACGCTCTGTAATGGTTTACAGGATCTACAAATGACCATATAGTGGATACGCCTGACGGTCGTGGCATGTAAACGTTGTTGAGATCTGCTCGGCGGTCAGTATGACCGACGAAGCTCAGGTACTTAATTCACTGCAGAAAGAAATGACATTTCTGATGAATACGGGACCCGTACTGGCCTATACGTCCTAGAATGTGACCCAAGCGTTCCGTCAGCTCTGCTTCATGGACTCCGGCCACAACGATGTCGTCGAGATGCACTTGTGACATAAGACAACATCGTATCTGTGATCTGCTGTAAGACTGCTAACGCGATCTTCACGCCAAATGGAAGACACTGGTACTGAAGCAGACGGCGATGGATGTTGATGGTTAACAGCCTCTCGTAGCATTCTGCAACTTTCAGTTATGGATAGGCGCCTGTTAGGTTTGGCTTCGCAAAGCGCTTGTCATCGTTTGTTTTCACGAATAGATAGTCGGGCAGAGTGAGAGGGTGCTGGTGTATATCCATGGCTACATCGAAACCTCTATAAAAGTCGACACAGATTCTCACAGCTCTGTTGGGCTTCTTTACAATGACAGTTGGTGCAGCTCAAGTGAAGTAGTTGACTGGCATTAGGACACCAACGTCGTGTAGCTGGTCGAGTTCCTTGTCCACGAGAAGCGGGACTGCGTACGGTACTGGACGTATCAATCGGAGAACCGGCCGTGCATTTGGGAATGAGTGTCAGGAAGCGGTTGGTTTGGAATCGCATCCTAAGGCGTCCTGGAAGGCTGCAGTATGTTTTCGACGAATTTTATTGACGAAGCGGTTGGTGAGATGCATTACTGTGGGGTCATAGTCAGTTGGTCTACTATCGTCCCAACAGCTGAAATGGTTGTGTATGAGGGCTGGGTGACTAAGCCGTTAATCCTCCTAATTTATATCAACGACTTCCCAGAAGTAATCTCCAACACCTCCTTGCTATAAGCGGATGATCTCGAAATTTGGAACCACTGTGACGCTTACATTCTGGAAGTTTACCTGGATGTCGGGCACTGCTCACTGGTGTGATATATCCTCATCAGTTAAGACACGTCTCTTGATGAAGATTGCAGGAACGTGTTCACTATAAATACTGTTCAGAAGGCTGCAGTGGTTGTCAAAGTAGACCTCAAGGAGGATCTAAAATCCTGACCGTTGTCCAGCCTGTCTTTCTCTCATTAGCGAGAAAGGCTGTACCTCCTTGAACTTGATAAAGCGGACATTTTTCCTTATAGACACGAAAGCCTTCCAAACCCTTTGCTGAAATATGCTACTGTCGGTAGTTGTCATTGTCACCTGTAGGTTAAAATCTAAAGCATTGTTAAACTCATTTTTTCAGCTAAAGTTATCACTTTGCTTCACGTTTGTTCATCATGTTTCAGAAATTCTATCGTTCTTTTGATGACATTGTGCCTCTAAAAAGCAGTGTTTTATCAAAATTTCCATGATTATTTTTCAGAAAAGCTGAAGCCTGCATGACTCATTTACAACTCGGTTGTTTGCTCGCAAAGTGTATACACTTCGATGTGGAATGTTTGAATATAAACGTGGCAATTTTGTTTAGTATTTCAGTCCCTCCCCTTCTCCCTTATCTTTTCTCTTCCCCTCTCTCTCCCTATACAGGGTTTGCTTTTTTTCCTCCATGGGTGTTAAGCAGTTAAGCATCAGTATGAACTATTGATGTGTTGTTGCCTGTGATGATGTTGATGAACATCGAATGCAAACACCCTTGAAGCACAGGCTTCCAGCTTTGCACCCGCTCATCACTCACTAAATCACTAAACTCCGAATGTGACACTGTGGGCACTGGTATGTGCGTCTTAGATACAAACGTGTCAGTGCTTGCAATCACTTCAGTAGATGCCACGATTGCAGCTAGTGTACCAATTGTGTTGAACGACGCTCTTACAGATGTTATCTTCACCGATACGTCAGCGTACTTCACTGTGGCTATTAGTTCACCGGCAATATCAATGAGTACTGCTGGATTGGTGAACACTGCGGTCAGCAGGCAAACACCAATACTGGTAGTAAACAGTATTTCGGGAGTTTTTTGTAAGGCTAATGGAGAGAAACGGAAGGGGAAATCCAGGAGCACTGAGCTTGACAACTGCGACGCTGTGGCGAGCACGTTACAGTTGTCAAAGATCACTACAAAGCCCTTAGTTATCACATGGAGGGCGCCTGCCAAACGCTTCCGAACTGGTTGTAACGGGGATTCATCCAGAACGCAGTAGTGTATCGCGTACGAAAAGCCGTAAGTAAACAGTAAGTCCAGACGTGATAACTCTTCATAGGCTCTAGTCTCATTTTTCGAAGCGTGAAGAAGTCTGTAGAGAAACTTCCCAAGGAGCCTACTCTGGTTGGTCCAACCTTTACTTAAAGCTTTTGTTGTCAGGGTTTCTAGGTATCACTGTTTGAAAACTTAAGCGATTGGGTAACATTTTGGATGACCTTTCAACTTCACCATCTAGTCTGCTGAGGACAGTTTTCTGTACCATTATGGAGCGAAGAACATCCACACTTTGCCCTTAGCTTCAAAGAATCTAGGAGTAAGCGTGTACGAAGCTGTGCTTCTGGTTGATTTCTTTAAACACAGCAAGAATCTCAAGGATACCCGGTTACAATGCGCAGTGGGTAAACATAGACTCAAGGTTGTTGGTTTTCGGTTTATTCGTTGTAAATTGTCTTCCACCCTTATCACCTCTATGTTGCTAGCTCACGATCCCGGGATGATACCAGCTTCCTTCAAGTAGCTCTTAGCAACGCGCGTAGCCTAAAGGGCAAGCTGAATGAGATGCAGGTAACAGTGTGGTCTGCAACCAGAAGTCTTTTTCTTAACTGAAACGTGGTGATCATTAAATGTATATGACACCAGGCTGCTTCTAACAGAGTATACACTGTTCATATGTGATCGAATACGTCAGCGTCAAAGAAGTGGTGTTGCTGTTTACGTAAAGAGGCAAAGGCCTACTAGTTCATTTCTTCCAGTGATGCTGTGGAAACTGATGTTTGTGCGTAAGCATACGCCGCGCAGAACAGCTAACAATGACTGCTATTTACAGAAGTCCTACTTCCAATTTGTCTGATCTATATTTTACCCGTGGACGCAAAGATGTATCTGATGGTAGAAGACTTCAGCGTACCAGAAATATGCTGGCAGTCTTCCTGAGAAAGGAAGCTTTGTGAGTGGTCGACTTCTTACTCTTCAAGTGCCACTGAAGCACTGTTGACCAGCCAGCAATGTAATTTCATCGACGTCAAACCTCGTACTCGCGAAACCCATAGACCTGGCATACGTTTTGGCTTGTCATCCGCTGGGCTCGAACGATCGCGTTGCTTGTTGGTTCGCTATTATGTATTCGGGAATAGGAACGGTGAATATATAAACGAATCTATTTTTAATAGTTAGGTCCCTTTCCCTGTTTTCCTTCCTCCTCCTGTGTTGATAATGGTGATGATGATGATGATGGTGATGATGACGATGATGATGGTGATCATCCCGTAAACTTTCCATCTTGAAGGCATATTTTGGTGCTTTGAGGTTTGCCGAAGTTCGTCAGCTGCGCACGGTCACAGAGACAGACCCTATGGATACTACCTGACAAAACCTTCATAGTCACATCATGTCCACTTCTGAACCGTACATCCCCCTCAACCACTAGACACATCATTTATACGTCTCATGGGTTGACGAAGAAAGTATGAATGCGGTCAGAAAGTAATGGAGATCTTGTTGTTGTGTGTATTTTTCATCTTTAGAATGTAGTGTTATGGAATTAGGTTGGCATTTACCCTATGTTTGTTATTGCAGACAGGTCGCTCGAGACTGTCCGTCACTTCACTTAACCTGATAGTGTCATCTGATCAACTTGCAATATTGTTGATGAGGTGTTCACGAGGACAGCAAAATCACGTAGTGCACTCGCTAACCTTCATTCCTTGTGGTTTGGCAAAGACATCCATTTGTTGTTTAATGTCAGAGTTTCTAGTTCGTGTGCGCCTTTCAGAGACATGGTCTGTTAGTTGGGAAGACGCATTTAGACTCTGGATATGTGATCACTATTGTCTCTGCCGCTTTGTCAGCGTCGACTGGATCGAATTTGTGGGCAGTACGACGATCCGTCGATGTGTATTTGAGAAATGCGTATGTTCGGGGCCGATAACGAAATGGTGAAGATGCATGGTCTTTACTAGTTGAGCCATGTACTCTGTATGTCGACAGAGCGTTTTTACAGTGTACATGGTTCATTGTGACTGCTGGTGGTTGATTGAACCTGCAAAGCAGCCAAGAGATCACGTGATCATGGGCCATGACAACCTTGACCATCCTACTGAGCAAAGTTGGTAGGTGACGTTTACTTGGTTTGAGGGATCGCTTCCATCCATACAAATGATTGGAAGCACTCTTACATGGCAGTATGTCGCAGCCGATTGCAGGCGTATATGCTCGAAACTGTGGACTTCTTTTTAATGATGCTGCTTCGTTTTCCTCCGTTTCTCTCATCTTTTTGCTTATTTATTGCCCTGTTACTCTGGAGACCACCGTCAAGACCGAGCAGCCCGAGCCGTATGACCTAGGTGTACGGCTCATGTTTAAAGATGTTGAGGATGTTGAGTGCACGTCGAGGTTTACAGGATAGCATAAGGAGCTTGCAAACAGTTTCTTGAAGCTGTCAGTCTACAAAATGCTATGGCTGACGCCGTCTCCGTAAACCTGAAGCGTTTATCCTGAATTATAAAGTGTCGTGAAGGGCAGCGTACCTTAATATCTTCGTCTGTAGGTCAGGTTGGAAGTTCCATCCACTGATTTGAAGGTGTGCTTATTAGAGAACCATCACGTTAGCACTCTCGTACTGTAACTTCCCGTTCCATTAAGAAGACTGGAAACAAACAGTTACTAGTCTGTTCTTACGGGATATGAACGTTTAGATCACCGATGGAGCTATGAACTAGAAAGATCGTCCAACATGATGGACATAGACCACAGCTACTCTGCGAGCTTGAGGCTATCTGGTCCAGTCTGCTTCCACTGCTCTTGCGAATATCTTTCAAAAACAGAGTCGTCCCAGTGGAGTAGCGTGAAGCTGTTGTTTACCTCGTATTTAAAAAGTGAGTCAGGACGATATCTGCTGACTATCCATCCATTTATCTGATCAATATAATGGCGAACTTCCTCGAGAGGTTGGTAAATGTGGAGATCGGAGCGCATCTGACGTGATTTGGGCTCCCTATACCACTCCGACACAGTTTCTATTGTATCGTACCTTTTATTACGCGCTCAATCGTTTGACCCGAAACGGAGAAGGAGAAAGAACATGGTAACATCGCTTATCGGAAAAACAAGTTTGAATTTGGCTACAGGGGCTGTAAGTATTTAGAACGAAGCGATTACTGTACATGGCAGACAAAACTCAGAGTGACTCACGAGACGGTCATATATAGCTGTCGAGCCGTTAGGACGGATCACATTACAGTTCAGATGCCTTATAGGTGTTCGTCCTCACGGCTGCAATCTGATTGACTCAGTGGGATAATTCAGATCAACGCACCCGAAACTAGATCGATCGACGGAGATGACGTGATTCGCTTTGATTGCTTTGTTAAGTGATGCGCCTCCTAACACCTCCTCTTTGAACTTGTCGATTGTAGGTGTGTGAATGAGGATTAACTTGGGCTGGAGTCACGGCGGTCCTTATTTGGCTTGATCCCTTGGATTCTGTCGGCGTTTGGTGACTTCTGTTGAATCTTAACGTTCTGCGTCTCTGACTTGCCTCTTGACCTTTGGTGCTGTCCACCAGCTCTTCCATTGATGGTGCTTGATTTTCCGAATGGGCCATTTGTTCCGCAGACGTTCTGGTCTGATTGGCATGTCGTATTCAGGTGTGTAGGCCAATTTAACTTTCATGTGGCACTGCCTTTTGACGACTTTGAATTCGCGCGGGTATCCATGTAGTTTCTATCACGATATTCCCTGGCCAATACCGATTGACTAGTCTCAAAAGTACGGCATCGGGCTCCGTGTCTTCTGTCGACCTGCTGTTCTGTCGACGCCAGTAGCTTGGAAGGATGTAGTAGATCATTCGTTGTTCGGAATCTGGGCCCCGTCGTAGCTTTAGCCGGAGATTCCCCTCTCGGAATTTGTCGTTTCGGAGTAGTCCGGTAACTGAGCAGTAATGCTTTGAGGACGTCGGCCGTATGTCTGTCCCCTTCAGCTTTTTCCAATAAACCTGTGAACCTGTCCACAAACCCTTCAGTTTGGCAGTTTGATTGCGGATGAGAAGTTGGTCACCCCATTTGATTAATGCTATTCTGCCTGCAGAAGTCTGCGAATGTGCCAGAAGTAAGCTGACTTCCGTTGTCTGACATGTTTGTCTCCGGCATTCCGAAACGGCAGGATATTTAGTCCATCTTCCGTACCGTTAAGGTTGCCGACGTTGCTTTCATCGGACAAACTTCTCATCGTTTGCTGTATGCGTCAACAAGAACTAATACCTTTTGGATGTTCATTGGTTTGGCGAATTCGGTATGTGCGCGAATCCACGGCTCCTCAGGCATTGACTACGATTATAATTCAGTTTCCCCTGGGGACTTGGCACTCAGTGCACAAGCAGTTTTCGATATCGGAATCCATGTAAGGCCAGTGCACATAGCAGCCTGCCATTACCCTTTATCTGAATGATACTGGGATAACCACAATGAAATTACTATACGATTAGTGTTCTTAGACCAGATGAGACGGTCACACGTTCAAAGAACAAGCGGAGTCATCCAGCCAATAAACCACTTCGAGTAAGCAACCCAAGTCGTTTTTGTTTGAAAAGCAAGTGAGGAGGTGCGAATTCATGTTGACTTCTCCTCCGGCGACCAAGCAGTCACGTGGTCGTGGGCCGTGAGAGCCTTTACCGTCACACTGCACAGGGTTGCTAACTGCAGTTGACCTGGTTAGGAAGTTTGCAACCATCAACACAGCTAGTTGGAAACACTGATAGTGTGTTACAGTCAGTGGTGAGCCTCTGTCTACAAACCTGTTGACTGTTCTGTTTCGTGAAACCCGATCGTCCTTTGTTTATTCTCTCCCCTTTTTTCCACTGACATTTATAATTATTTTATACTCTGCGACTCCCTGGTCTGTTGTCAGGACCAACAACAGATCGACCCATTGTACTCATGCGTGCGGCTCAAAGCTAAAATTATTGCTGGTACATACTGGTTGTTCCTCATTAGTCTATCTGGCATTGTGCCTGAAAACGCCGAAGCTCTTATCCGCGCGGCCCTCTGAAACAAAGCGGTACCCGATCCTAATCACCACATCATTGTAGCAGATGTCAGTATTTCCCAGCTTGAGGCGATTAATGGATGACCATTAGGATGTGATGCACCCTCACTATCGGAAACAACCTCCCGCGCATTTCGTACTTCAGCCATTTTGGGCTGAACGTTGTCAATCTTTATTCCCATGATGTTTCTGTCTCCGATGGGAGCTACGGTAGAATGACCTTTTCAAGCCACCAGCTTGGTCATAATGTTGGGTTTCTAATTCTCATGGAATCCTACTTCCATCTCTAACGTTTTCCAGAAGATCATCAGTTTTTGGTCACGGAACCTCCGTAGTGTTACCGGACTGGATCCCACTCCGCTTTCGAGACTTCATTCCGGTTCTTTTTGAATTCATTCCTTAAGCTTTGGTGTTCGCTCACTGGAACTCGTAGGATATTTTAGACCATTTAGTCGTTACCCAGAGGTTGCTTGGAGCATGTTCTAGAGGACCTAGCATACCCGGCCGTTCGGGATTCCATATGTTCTCTGTTGAGGCCTGTGAAACCCTTTAGTGGCAGGTCAATCTGTTATCATTTCAACGTCTACGGCCTGTGTTGCGTTTAGTAGGGAATTCGTTTATCACTGCTGAATCTACCATATATATATATATATATATATATATATATATATATATATATATATATATATCACGATTGAACCAAACGACCAGGTTGAGGGTGCATCTTCTACGTTACTATTTTGTCTCGGCCCCCCTCATGTTGCTGGACGCAGAGAAGGTTAACTGCTTGTTCGAAATAGAATTCTAACCAGAAAAGCATCCTATTCTCATTATGTTGCCTGTTATATTCAATTACTCCGACCAGAAGTGACCACATTGCCATGCATCTCGCTGTCATAGAATATCATGTATTATCTTTGTTTTCGATGTAAAGCAACGACATATTGCGCTTTGTACGTTTATCTCTGAGTTTTTTGTATAAAATGGTTTTACGCTTGTAATTTGGTAATTTCAACAGAACTGGAGGAGAATAATGTTATGGATTCCGTTCAAAACAGCATGACTGAAACTATTGTTTCTGTTGACGAGACCGATGCTACTGGTTCGTTGACCATTGATTGCGATGGGGAACTCAACGAAGCTGATGAAGAGGAAAAACAGCGGTTGATTAAACAAGTTAGTTTCTAATGTGTTGTAGGTTAAATTAAAAGATCGAAATTTCCCACGGTTGTTTTTTTCCATACAGAGGAACCTGTGTTGCTGTGTATATAATTTGTGCATGTCTTCATCATACTGTAGACCATTTGCTTACCGAGTTTGATTAACACTACGTAGGCTCTCAGAAAGAAGGAATGAGATATAAAGAACAGGAGAATATAGGTCAGGCTACTGACTGGCAGGTTGAGTTAATCGACAAAACCATGTAGATTTTTCAGTTAGAGTTTGTTTATTCAGCATACAGTCCTCGAGCGATCTTTTGTATTTTACGTTCTGAAGTTCTTCCTTATCAGGCTGCATACAACATTTGACCGCAAATTTATTGTTGGTGTTTTATTCACTGCCACGTCAATCTTGTCCACGGCAATAATACAGGCACGTCCCACAAGCGGAATATTCTCAACTCCCTTATGTCCTGTACCATAAAGTTCATGTGGCCGCTTATGTTTGATTATTAATCACGCGGAAACTAATCACGAAGTATAGCCTATTCACGAGGTAATATGATGCGACATAACTTCAAATGGCACCTTTTACGTTTCTAGCCATGTCAATAAGCGTCAACTTGGATCGATTGCAGGAGGAAATGATTGTAGTTTGGGTGCGTTCGTCAGTACGACAAATCGGTGTGCTGTTAATCTATTATTTATCACTTCTACGAGACTCCATCGCAAAATGTATGATTGTGGGGATTGACTACCCAAGAGCTGTGAGGTTTAATGAGAAAAACATCTTCGTGTATGTTTTGGGTGCATAGAAATACCGGAAAATTACGTATATTTCTATCAGCCTGCCAGTTGTGAACGCACAATGGTGACCTAGCTTGCTTTTTAGTGACTGGCTTAAGTGAACAATGTTATGTGCAATAGATCACGACAACGCATTGTTTTCATATTGATTGCTACTTTTTTTCAGAGCGAATGCGGAGTGTAGTTCTAATGGCCTTGACTGTTTACAGCTTCCGGATGATTGAGGTTCGCGTCAAGAAATGTCGATCGGAGTAATCGGTCCGTACTTTATTATCTCCCGAATATAAATAATATCTTATAAACGATAGGTCACTGCACATGAGTGAAGAAATCAAGGACCTCATGGACGTGGCTTTATTCATCTGTGAGCGTAAGGTGCCTATTCGAATGGCAAGAGGTACACTAATAGTAACGTAGTATGTTCATTACACACTTGTAATCTTCAGTCCTTTGCTCCACGTACACGAAATTCCCAACGATAGTTGTGACAAAACAGCAATACATGCATCATACACGATGAGAACGTGCATGATTTTCTGGGGGTTCTAAGCTTTTGAACGGTCTGCGTGCGATCCCGTTCTCAGTCCATTTGAAGATCATTGGAGCATATTGCCTGGGTGAGCATACAGAATTTTCAGAAGACTGAAAGTGATGATATGGATTCCACGCAAACTAGCGTAACTGGAACTGTTTCCCTGTTGACGAGGTTGAATCAAAAAAACGCTGCGTACGAGAGTGGGGTAATATAAGTCCTGTTGTCTACAAATCACTTATCAGAAACGCACCCAGGCGATACACCGAAGCTTTTTAAGCGAACCCTAAAGCGTACATTTCACTGGCTCCTTCTTCGAAAATATACCTGTAAACACCTTTATGCTTGTGTCATGACTATTTTTAAGAAGGTTGTGATTAAAACAATTATAGTGCACTTAGAAGAATATCTACCGGTTTTCTAATGAGGAACCACTTCACGTATTAGAATGGGATCATCTATATTTGTAGGCAGGGTGTTTTAAGTAGAATTATCCTGTCGTTGTATGTATGTAGCTCTTGCAAGGACTCGGTGTGGACGATGGGGCTACGAAAGGCGTGGCTATAGGCTCCAATCATTTTCGCCATGATTGCCTTTCTTTAAGCTTGAGCAGCCTGCTGAATTCCTACGCACATGTAACCTAGTTTGTCACGTGACACCAAACATCTTTTGGTTTAAGCTTTTTACCTTTTTGCATTGTTACGGGTCAGGTGGTTGGTCAGTTGTGTCAAAGAATTCGTCTCTTAATTATGTGCTCATACAGTGTAATATTTGGCTAACATATTTCAAGACATCAAAACATTATTACATCATTATGGTGTTCGTTAGGCTAATTTTTATTAGGTTGATAAGTGGTGTACTGTCTGTCTGTCAAAAATTATCACGGGGTTATCGATCGGTATGAACAGAACTCTATTTTTTCCTCTCTCACAATTTTCACTCGGTATGTTCTGCTGGGATCATTACTGTCACATATATGCTTGCCCTCTGTCAATACAACTGTTGTATGACAGGCAGTTTCGGTGTGAGTAGTATACTA
>LUCH01018922.1:0-10816 GCA_013368495.1 Paragonimus heterotremus | reverse complement strand
ATCCACCTCACACAACTTATTGCCTCCGACATTTCAATCGAAAAAGAGACCCCGTCCAGCACCCGTAACCACTGAAGATCCAGTTACGTCGGACGATGAGTTCTGTGTTTTGTGTCCGCGCAAACGAGTCCAATTGAAAGTGATACCGACTGGTTTTACGGACGTCATTGGTTATGGTAGGTTAGGCCACGCCTTTGCAGTTACCTAAGGATTACTTTCAGAGATGCACATACAGCCCGAAGAAGACTTCTACTGAAGAAGGACGGAACGCAAAAATGGTGCAGAAAACACCTTGGAATGATGCACCTGGTGAGGTACTTTTAGTAAATAAATTCCAACACTTCCATTTCATTTTCGTCGTGACTACAGGTTGCAGGTGGGCTGACTGTCGAGCATAGACTTCAGTGCGTTCATTTATAGAACAGTGAGGTGTAACGTAATATTTAGTGCATGTGACTCCATAATTTAGTCCAGTTCCCGGCTGACATATTGCCAAACCAGCAAATGTCCGAATACCGTCAGCAGTAATTACCGTAGTCAGATAACACAGAAAAACGCCCACGTTGTGCCCGAAAATCGCCCACTGCAATCGTATCTATTTGCTCGCGATTTCGCTAAATACCTGGGGTTCCCAGTTCCACATGGTGTTGCTTATACCATCTCAACTGTAAGTCGGCTGTCTTCAACATTTTAATGAATTATGGAATGCACAATTCACAGAGAAATATTTTAGCACATATTGTGCACGTTCTTCACTTTTTTGTTGCCAAAACTCCTTAAATTAACCAAAGTCCAAATTTCAGCTACCTCGTTAACACATTTTTTGATCGAAATATCGTAATTCCTTAACGTCCCTGATAAAAATGTTTAGCACATTAAAACAAACTTATGTCCTATAGCAAAATGGGCTCATTTCATGTTTTATAAAACACTCCGTCAACTACCATTCAGAATTTATTGAAACCCGCATTTTAACGGTGTACTCATATGCGCATTTACTCCCTGCGGATAGTTTTCGGCGCCTTCTGATTAACTCTCGTATTCATTTTGCGGAACTGACGGCTGAGTTTATTCAGCTATTTTGTTTCCATTTGAATTCGTGGTTTCATTGCGGATTGCCGCTTCTCCACGCATATATTCTTAAGTATGTCTAACCGTATGGTCCTAGCTAGTGTCCATTGAGATTTTCCCATGAAAGCCATTTGCAATGGCGGACATACCAGTTGTACGTTTGTGTGGTCGCTTGGGCCGTTCCACTAAGGCGGTTCGTGGGACGAAATGCAGCTCTTTACATGAACAGTTCCACACCAATCGCGCCGGACTTACAGCGGACCAGTACTCGGCATTGGAACGAAACTACCTCAGGTTCGCCAGTTTATCATGCAGCTTTACAAGTATATCCTGAACTTTATGTTGCGGAAATGTGTCCCATTCGAGCAACTTGCAGGAGCTGATGACTGACTCTGAGACATGATTCACTAAGTCACTGAAGGCAAACCTTGTGCAAATAAGCAATTTGTTACGCAAAATACTGACTCCTGTGGTCGTCTAGCAGCAGGAGATGTAAGTCAGAGTCAATGAACTCTGTGCTACATGCTCACCGTTGATGGCCGCTGAGGAAGCCATGTAACTTTGGGGACAGGTAATGAGAGATAATGCGCCAGCCCTTAAAATTAGGTGTGAGCGTGGCACTCGCTTGACAATATGAAGAACCTACTAAGTAAAACTTGTTCCTTTGATGCTGGTTACGCAAATGCTTGTTACCCCGACACCCAACTTCCGCGGTTACGTTACGTAAGCTAACTGACCAAGAACCGAGTAGAACAAGGCCATGAAAGGTACAATGGTAACCCTCTCACAGGCAATAAATCCAAATAAGATTATCTCTAGGATAAGCAGTCTGGAACGCTACTTTCCTAACGTCGAAAGCTTGCCTCAAGATAAGTCCGTTGAAGAGCGAAAGTTGAAAGCCTCGCTTTGTAAAGTAGTGCCTATCACAGTTTCTGAGACCCCTTAACCGTCTCCCGAGGCTTCTGACATGCGGCACACTGAAGGAATCAGTAATTGCGACTCGACTAACCTCTCATAGGCTCGGTCGTTTAAATCATTTGATAATAAGGCTACAATCACCAAAGCCGTTACTCCGTGAAATTTTCACGGTCCTGCTACTAAACATGTATTGAAAGTATCAGCACCTAATATGCCGAAACCGCAGTTCGACCGGCAGCCCACTAAAAGACGTAACAAACGTCGCAATACACGCATTCCTCTTGCGCAGAAGGTAGAAACAGGGCTATTGGGATAGCAGCCGAGCGAGGTAATCACATAGCTGAAATCTGTTTAGCGTCAAGCAGGTCCGACACAACGAAGACTGGAAAGCTGTACTGGCAAAGAGAACGCTTTTGGCAGGGTTCGTGAAAAAAGCACTATAACCGAATGCCATACGGACAGGCAGTGCTTCTCAAATGCCGTCATCACATATCAAAATGGAGGAACAGAGCCTTCATGCAACAACCGCAGAAGGTGGTAGCGTAGAGAGACCCCAGGCTCGTCACTGAAGTATGCGACGCAAACGTTCAGTCACGCTCACTTCCTCACCCTCACCATGCTAACGCGAGACCTTCACTGTGGCACGGAAACAGGAACTGGGTTGCAGTCATTCGGAAACGCCGCGAAAGAAAGGTTGACTCGAGAAGCCCGGCGAGGCCTACTGATCCTTACTAACTTCCCTTCCCATTCCAATGGGAAGTATGACTCCGTTCTTCGACCATCCCATATTGCCATTCTGAGGTCACCATACGATGAGATAGCACAAGTTATATCTTCATCGGCCCTCCCAATCTATTGAATGAATGAACTTACAGAATTAAGACGACGAGCTCCCTCACAATGTGGCTCGAACGGAAACGTGGCTAATGTTAAATATTAATGATGATGAAAATCCGTATGGCTGGACGTTCTGTTGGTCTCAAGTTGCCCAGTGCTTTTGTACGCAGCAGCAGTATTTCCTACCCCAGACGTTAGGTTGTGCGCTTGCAGATAAAGCTTCGTAATCACGGTTTGTTGTTATTGGGAGCTATCTACCGTTCACACCCGAGCGCACCCTTAGAAAATGAGGCTGTTCTGTTTCACATTTGTTTGTCACAGATGATTTTAACGCCCAAGAGCCTCTTGGGCGCAAAACCCTCAACTTTGACTAAGCCGTGATATTTGTTGTGTAACAGAAGGCCTGGACACAACACGTGAAGTCTGCCACGAGGCACTGTCGGGGGGAAGGTATCTTCTTTGCTGCACCTGGCGATCACAAACGGAGGTCCTTATGTTGGTCCGATTTAGTGTTGGGACTGGGTTAGGCAACAGTGGTCATTTGGTCCTGGCCCCTGACCTTCTCTGCTGCTGGTTACAGCAACCCTCGAGGAGGTGGTTGGTGAGCAATTTCAATCTGACTGAATTTGTTATTGGGAGAAATCCACTCATGCGGCTTGGCGCTGATGCTAATTCACTTAGTTCTGATTACCAATATATGAAACGTATGTCACATGAAGCTGAATTGTCATACATTCCACGAAGGCTGGTAATAGGTTCTCATGGCGCTGCTATCCCAGGCGGGATTCGCTGACATCTCAATGGCTATGTGAAATTATTTGCCAAACAGAGATAAGCTGATAAACCCGAGGACGACGAAGCATTTCAATAAATGCGCATTTGGCGCGAATCGGAAATCCATCGCTATGGTCTCCAAAAGCAATCAAAATTGTTCAAAACAACACACAAACACGGACTCTGTTCAAAGATATGTTCAGAATTTGTCACGATTCCCAGCTACATGCAGGGGTAGCCGTAGGCCTGTCGATTTGGGGCAGAGCAAAACGGAGTTTTGAAGGTTTTTTATTGAATGAAACGGGTTCTGTATATAAATAAACGACTGGTAGCAAATTTTACAACTTAAAACCAGGTGAACTCTGATCACAGAATTTAACTGTAGATAAACACCAACCAATAATACGGCAGCGTAAACAATCCAGTGTGGCGGTACAAAATAACCAAAGGGGATGTTTGGGTGAGAGTCCGTAGCGTCGACGTAGAGTGTGTTACATGTAATAATGTAGGAAATGTTCGGCCAGTACACAATGTAATGAATATATTGGGATATACGTAGGTCATACATTACGGTTGTTTGACCAATGGAGTGGCGGAAGTTGATATTGGCACTGTGCACACCGCCAGTCGTGGATGGGTGACCGGGCAGTAGTGTCGTTGCGCAAGTTATGAAGGTTCCGTGGGTCCGGCTTGCAGGCGAGCGGTTAGACAGATGCTAGAGATCATGGGTTTGTATCGGATGCCACCTTTGTCGATTTTGCTAAGGCAACACACGGTCCATTTCAATAGAAAACGGTGACAGGCGGCTTAAGAAGCGATATTAGCCGCTGGGTCATATTGTTGTTCAACTATAGAACCTTTCGTGTTAAAGCCAGCTCTGATTTACCATTCCCCGCACCTACCTCAGCGGGTTTGTCGAAAGAATCTGCTTTTGGCCCACTGCCACTTTTCAATTTATGTCAGCGATTTTGTGAATGCATTTCAGGCATTCTCAAATTCGGTCCCGTTGAAATTGCTCACCAACCACCTCCTCGAGGGTTGCTGTAACCAGCAGCAGTGTAGGTCAGGGGCCAGGACCAAATGACCACTGTTGCCTAACCCAGTCCCAACACTAAATCGGACCAACATAAGGACCTCCGTTTGTGATCGCCAGGTGCAGCAAAGAAGATACCTTCCCCCCGACAGTGCCTCGTGGCAGACTTCACGTGTTGTGTCCAGGCCTTCTGTTACACAACAAATATCACGGCTTAGTCAAAGTTGAGGGTTTTGCGCCCAAGAGGCTCTTGGGCGTTAAAATCATCTATGACATTTTAAGACCGAATAACACCAACGTTTTGAATCTCGTTCAAGCGCAGTCAATCCTCCATTTCCTCCCACTGTTGAAAATTTGTTTATATGTACTCTCAGTTTTACCCCCGCTTTATCGTTTTGTTTTTACGGGAATTGTTTTATTTGGCCTCGCCTGTGTGAATTGGTTGTTTTGGACTTTGTAAATCTGGTAGAGTAATTTTAGACGTTCGCCGTACATTTCGTCTATCAGATTTTCAATATTTTTGTGCCTCAGCCCCGTATCAGTGACAGACTTGCTCGTACGACCTTCCTTTTTGATAGGAATCGGCCGTCTAGCGAACTAAGAATCTACTGGACGTTCGTCGAAGTACTGTTGTGGCCAGTCGAGATCCGGAATACCAACCAAACATACTAAGGTGTCAGTTGACGTCCGGGACTAATATTGTTTGGTCAGCTTTGTGTAGTCTACTTGTGCAGTTAGGGTATTATGTTAATGTTAACAATCACTGTCACAGGTGAGCTACAGCGCTGTTTGTTTTGCATGATTTATTGCTTAACCAGCAATAACACAAAGCCTCCGGTTACATCTTGTTAAATGTTTAACGATGTCTGATAATTTGCTGACTGTGGGATAACGGTCCGATCGTAACACAAAACATCGTCTGTTTTTGTGGTTGCTTGAGAAATTCATTTATCACTGACACTGGAGGTGTTGAAAAAATGATCAAAATTTATCCCGAAGTGCGTTCAGCGGCCTATGAACCCTGTGCCAGTAGAACCAAAGAACAACTTCGTGAGTGGCAACAAGTGACATTTATCGTCCATTTTGGGTCAAAGTGAATGCCAGCATATAAGCTTTGCCTAAACTCAGTTGATCAATCGGGTCCATCCGTCATAGAACTACCGTTGGTTTCAGACAAAGCTGAAGCTAACTGTTTATAGCGTCTCCAAATATTGTTGGAAATATGCGGTTTATTTCCAAACCCTACTACGTACATTTGGTTCGATGCCTGTTGGGACTAGACTCTGAGTGCCCTTTAGGAAACGCTTTTCGAACAGTTAGCGGATGAAGGCCTAGCTCATATCCACTTGTCTGATGCACTTCGATTCATCCCTATCGTTTGTTCTCCCAAACGGTTCACCAACCGGTTAACTTGCTTTCTCGAGTTATTAGGTGCGAAAGACCAAACATGTTTTCGAATGCCTCCACGAAGTCCCACAAACCTCCTTTGGGCTGCAGTATAGCGTAATTTTCGGCAGAGTTCCGGGTCTCGCGTTCGCAATGAGGAAGTATGATGACAAACGAGCCACGGGGTCTTGTACGGCGTTCGGCAGAGTAGGCTGAAAACTGTGAAAAAATAGCCAGTATCTCAGCGGGTCCCTGTCGAAGCTAATCGTACCTTTTTTGAGGCGGTTCGGTATAGAATTAAAAGTTCGGACAAATTTGTTCCCGTCCACTTGCGGGCGTGGCCAAGTCACTCACGCTCATCCTTGGGTGGACTCTGTCACATGAATCGGCGAGCCGCATTCCGCCAACATACCACCGTCTTATCCCCGCAGTTGTTTACAAAGGACCCTCCTCAGAGTTGTTGGTGGCATCTACAGCTACCCAGGAGTCCTTGTTACCGCTCTGCATTTTTGCACAAAATAAATGAGCTTGACTACCCAGAATTTTGTCAATCCAGTGCTGTAGGACGAATTGCGACACAAATTCTCTTATGCGCGGTTTGGCTGCGGCTAGCCTGTTGGTCATATAATTTCCTCTTCACCGATAGACTACCCGTCGCTATTTCCGTCCACTTTACATTAATCGCCCTTAAACATACGTTGGACCAACAAAAGAGATGGGTAATGAATCCTGGTAATCCAGTCTTACGCATTGTCTGAGTTGAGTATATGTGTGGTGTGTGACTATTTGTGGGTACGTACGGGCTGAGGGTAGAATGCTGTAGGTACAAACGTACACTAATACAACCATAGCTCTGCAGCTACAAAGAAGCATAATTTCGATAAACGGTCACCTAAAATCATAACAGGCACCTCCGTTTTTGCCCAGATTCGGGAAACAAAGAGCAGAACTAAACGTCAGGAAGACGAGAGACCAGAAACTATTATTGGAGCTGTGTGTGTGCACTGCATATGACGCGTCACCAGGGCGAATGATGAAACGCTACCGCCCAGTGTGTGTATGGATCCAAGTCAGCTACATGACCGAGTACATGGGCCAGTTAGTTTTTGCTTCCGCACAACTTGCAAAATTTTTCGTGCGATAAACGACCTCAATAGCCAGTCGAATCTTGCATTCACAACATAAACGTGGATTAAAGTATAATGGAAACAGGCGATAAATTTTCCACTTTACCCGGTTGGGTGGATATGTTACGCGTTAATGTGGCTGATATAAGCAAATCTGGTGTACTGTGATGGAATGTGGATTATTAACGAGAGAGTTAAATACGGTTCAATTATTTACGGTCAGTTTAGTGTTTGCGGAACTCAAATGAATGTAAGCGCACCGGACAGTGGTGGATAAGGTCGGATAATATAAGCAGACGAGCGATGTTAAGTTCAGGGATGGAAACACTACAGTAAGCGCACAAGCTGAGTAAAAGTTAAGTTTGAAGCTGAGATTCACAGTGACTGTTCGTCCCAAAGTGAGTTTAACGAAGCGAAATTTGCCCTCGAAGATTTGCGTATTTGGTTTCAGCAATTGCCAAGGTGGCATACACCTTTCATCGAGGTTGCGGTTACCGTGAGTGTGATTGACATCGCCATATGCTTGCGCGGGACAGTCAGCGGATGTTATGGAAGTTAGGCACTGACAGAGTTAGGAATTAGCAATCACACTGGGAGTGGTCAACGAAGCTTGCTGTTTTTAAAAAGACCGACCAACCGTCAGATTCACCGCTGTCCAAAATGTGTCTTGACATGTTGCAGCTGAAATTTTGCAGGTTGGTGCGGACAACTCTGCTGTCGGGAATACGACTTAGTTTGGAATTAGCTACGCACTTTCACATAGGTTAGAAGCTGATAGAACATCAGCGAAACAGTCCCCGGAATTCCAGTTTTTGTGACGTTCTTGGGAAGACAGTAGAAGTGCCAATAGGTTTGTAAACAATTTACGGCTGAACAAACCACTACCAGCGGTCAAGTGTTGCTGAGGAACAATCCGTTCAATCATCCCAATTTTCGTGCGCATATGAGTAAGTAAAAGGTGTGGTGCAAAGTTGCGTGCGCTGGTAAACCAGCACAGAACTTCCAATTCTAGACGCCTGAATGAGGGATAGGGTTGACATTAGTCAACGATAGCGTTTCACATATTCCTTTGAGGCTATGAAACTTCCGCTATTGCGTTCCACCTAAGCCTTACAAAACTGAGAAAAACGTATAAAGTTTGCATAGGTAAGGAAGCTCGAAGCGTTTTGATATATGCAGGATTGTCAAATACGTTTATTTTCTTGCTGAAATACAACGCCAACATCAGATGATCGTAAAGATCCATTAAATTGATGTCTCGAAAACACCACAAAACTGGGCATTCGTAGAATTTAAGATGATCTGTTCCACTTGAAAAATGTAAGTGAACACATTTATCAAACGTGAAAAGATAAGCTAAAGCTCATGATGGCTTATTTTTGTGAAAATTATGGCAAACATTTTCGTATTAAAACTAACATTTCAGACGCTTCTTTATGTTCCATTTTTTCACTGAAACTGGCTACTTACAATTAATAAGCTGCAGGTACTTTGTTCGAAATGTAGGTTTAGATATTTTGCAAAATATTTGAAAACGAGGATTCGCTTCAAAATGACCGCTCTCCCTTTGGAATGACCATCAGACCCAATGCATGTGGTAACCATAGCTGCCTCTGAAGCGAGTGAACCCTAGGCGTCTGGGATATTTTTCTTTTTGCAACTGGGGAGAGCTGGTCCCTCATATCAGCTGATGGCTCATTGTTATAGACTTCTCCTTTAATCGCGCTAGCCACTTGGGTTGGTACGGCTCTCTTTGTGGTTAATTCTATTCGTATTGAGAGGAAAACTTGGGAGAAAATTATTGTATCTGGGACTAACTTCGACAGAAAATTCTACGCTTTTGTCTTGGAATCGGTGAGACAGTTTCCAATGAAGAGGACTGCTGCTGCCATTCGCAACGATTGACAGTTGCGTTCCTCGCCAAGTCTGAAAGGCTTGTTCCTTTCTCTCTCACTCAATAAAAATGTGAATGTATTTTGGCTGATGGGTTTGTCGATTGGTACCAGTTCCAACGCTCAATCCGTGATTGTTATAAGTGACGGGCACGACAACATCCCTATATAATCTTTTTAGCACCATACACCGTCCCGTAAGTCGTTTTTACAAATGGTTTATTTACGGTTGATAACTTTGCTCCGGTTCTACTAGGCAAACGCGGTAATCTCAAGAAAGACTTTAAGACCAGTCAAATATTTTCTTGTCTAATTAGGAAGGGCCGAGTGGTATGCTGGTTCCCTGGGCATGCTGTTCACTAATTCACCGAAGAAAATGCCATTCACACTATGTAAAGACTGATAAACCTAACTCGCACATACAGGGGTGGTCATAGTAATCTTCTAACAATTACAATCCAGCCGGTGTTCTACCTAGTGTGATCAGAGTCCCGAAAGCACTTGCGTATGGGGCAGTTTTTATTTAACTATCCTCAAAAATATTTTCTTTAATCCATACCGACCTCTCATCCGCCAGTGATCGGTGGAAGCGGTCAGCCAATCAAACCACGAAAACAAAACCTCGGGCACGAGTCATTTTAAGAAGTTTGTTTAAACTGAGCTGCCGGTTCCTGCAGCAAACCAAACGAACCCAGCGTGCGCGGCAAACGATCGCGTTATCATTCCTGCACCTGCCACCTTTACTGCCATATTCGGGTAGAGTTCTGTCTCGCTGATCCCACTCGGAGAATGGCGGATTCTCTCAGGGTTTTTATTCCAGGATGTATTTTCTTTCTTATCAACAAACGCCGAATAACACCATCAACTGTTTATTAAATGTTGATAATTGATGCTGATGTAGAGCTACAGCTTACTCTCAAAACTTCCGAATATTCAACTTTTCCGCACAGCGATTCAAACACCGTTCGTTTTGTCTCACACCAAATGCCTTTATTTCAGTTTTGATAAACACAATCCTCTATCACCGCTCATAATCCAGACTGTACAGCTGTTCAATCCATTTCTACTTATAGGCACTTCTGAGCTTTAGATTTCAGCGAGATCAATAGTTCATAGAAGCTCAAAGTAGGTAGCACGAAATTCGGGCGTGAGGAAAAGATGATGGATTTTGGGACCTGTCACACGCATAGGACTCTAGTAAAAAATTGATGAATAACTTTTACAGAGCTCAGCTATGTATCGAGCGCATACTCATCCCTTGGTCAACCTGCTGTATTTTCTGTTTCATTGCCTGTGTATTCCATTGCACTGTTTTTCGCATTTCGTTTAACTTCTGTCGATGTGTGTCATTTGTTTACAATCATCCATTTTATCTCGCGCTGAAACGCTGGCTTCTCCGCCACATTGCTGACACACATATCGATTGGACTGCGAGTGAATTGCCTCCAACTTGGCCATTATTTGAAGGCTGGTGCTGTGAACTGTCCGGCGAGTAAGCGTTTAAAAAACATCTCGGCCTAATTACTTGTTTGGATGATGTAATGATGGAACGGAAACCAAGCAATATCATCCTTATTAGCATTTCGCAGAATGTGAGCACGAGGGAATATGCGAATGACTGTGAACGTAGAAATATAAGGTATACGAATGCGAAGAAAATTGGATTGTGACGTGTGGTGGTCGAAGCCCTAGTAAACTGGAGGATGCGCCTCCGGTTGCACTCAGGAATCACAAGGAATGCATCAGGAACTTCCACCTCGTGCCCAGTATGCAATCAG
>LUCH01018921.1:0-10733 GCA_013368495.1 Paragonimus heterotremus | reverse complement strand
CACGCTTGTCGCTTCGCTTCGTTATCGTTTCGCATTTGTATCCGCTTATCCTCGCGTTGACTTCGCAAGTCAACAATATACTCTTTGTCTACTCGCTGTGTTATTCTCAACCGGTTGTCGTCGGTTCGCTCGATCCCTCAAACGGAACGTTTCTGCAGGACCCAGATATGTATTTCATCTCGAAAATTGCATTGAAAGCATTTTCACAACGCAAAATTGATCACACACACCAACATGATGCCTTTGTTGAAAACAATAACGAAACCTTTCTCTTGGCCAAAGTGAAGTTATCGGCAGTTTTAGGTATAAGCTAATGCTCTCATTACAACACAATCATGACATTATTAAACTGTATAAACCCGTCGCAAAATATGTACTTTGGTATGTCAGGGAAACCTGAAGAATATCATTTCGTTCCCTATTGGCTACACATTCCCAGTCAAAACTCAAAAATGTGATCTAAAATTTGCAGTCCATGTGAAAAAATTTGCTAAAATACTGAGTTGGCGTTTATCCAGCTAGCAACATCTCTGTCTGAGTGCCTTTCGAGTGCCCTTAAAGTGTCTCCTGGCCGTTCTTCCATTGTACTTTGAGCCTTTCAATTGAACATGCAAGGGGCGCTCGTGGGATGGTCGACCCACATTCATAGTTACTGAATTTCATGTTACTTTCACGATCTCTGACTATCGGTTGAACATTTTTGGTTAATTCCGGATGGGCGCGGAGCTAGCCGGAAGGCTTATCTGAATCTAAATGCTTCGAACAAATGTGGGTGGTGTTCATTTTGAAATAACCGAAATCCCCGAATTTTCGCTACTGATTTAAACCGTGTTCAGTTGACTCAAGGGGGGTGGTAATTTCAGCTTAACTTATAAGTTCTTATCACGGGTTGTCGACTGGATAGAACAAAGCAATTTTGTTCACTTTTCCTTCGAAATGATTGGGCAGTTTGAACGCAATTTATACAAGTTTGTGTTTGAACGTGTCAGATGGATTATTCGGTCACGTCCATTGCGATGTTACTGGTGTTGTGGTTGACACGCTAGTCTCAAGCGCGGAAGTCAGAATAAAGATTTCGACCCGAACAAGAGTATGCACTACTGATCAGCTCTAAAAAGCGAACCTCCAGTCTAGCGCTGTGCTTTAAAGTTGGCCAACAGAAAGACTGATTCGAATACAGACTCTGCGGTCACGTGTGACTGGTGGTCAATTTGAAAGGACTAAGATCGTAACTTCCACCACAGGTGTATAATGCAAACAATGTATGCGCACTGACGCTGTATATTCTGTATACGTATTAATAGTGTGCCTGCAATTCAACTGTAACACGTTTTTTTAATACAAAGTATGTAAGACGTACTACCACCTATCATATACCTGTCTTTACACATACGCCTGTGTAAATGTATTAAAGTAGATGTACGTCACAGACCATACAACATGCTGTATTGTGAAATACCTATAAACCTGTAGAAAAACACAAAAGTTGAATTATACACAATAAATTTCTCTCACATGCACCACTTCGACGAACCAACTACCTCGCCCGTGGATTTCTAAGCTTCCTGCGCGGATACGACCAGTTATCACATGTACGGTGCAGAGTACTGACGTCAGTGAGAACGTGTATTGTGATGTGAAGTTAACAGAAGTGTACAACGCATCATTGTATATCGTCCGCCTCTTGAGTTATACTGTCGCGCGCACATCGCCCTTCCTAACGGGTGCATAGGTTTTGCTGGGGGTACTAGTGACCCACCGTTGAACCTGAAGGAAGTTGTAATGAATGATAACCTGAACCCTCAAACCAGTGACTCAACATATGTGAGATGTTAAGTGACCCTTGATTATTGTGCTGCAGGGAATAAGTGACTTACAGATAGCAGCCTTGACGACCACAGTCCTAGCTATAGAAAGTCGATTGTTAGCACTATGCCAGTTAATTTTGTACGCCGGGTTACTGCTGATCAAACCGCCCATGCTGGTGCCAACGCTCACTCATGTAAGCGCTGTCAGTAGATGCGAGAGAGCCTATCCATAGGCTCATACAGGTATATGTTGCAGACAGAAGTTTCAATGTCAGGTCGTCTTCTTCAAGTTTAACGATAAAAATGTTTTCGTTTTCATAGGTTCCCACCGGACAGCGAGCTGGAAAGCTGACGGCCAGGAGGCCTAAAGTGACCAGTTGTAACCGCAGGGATGTGACTTCCATACCTTCCAAGTGCGTCCTTTCAATCGATTTCATTATGTGCCTTATGATCTCACCAAAATTGTCCCCAGAAACGGACATTATAATTCACAAATGATACTTTGTATAACGGCTTCCGAGTGAAGGGTTGCACGCTGTTGTGCGTACTCTATATGGATGACAGATGTAATAGGTTAAATCTGACCTGCCTCGGGGCAGTCGGCTTGCCGCAATTTGAAATATCCTCAGGCGAATCACGTGTCGACAGCGAGATACAGATGCGGGATACAGTGGTTGTAAAAGTGGTGAATATGGAATATCCGTTCCACTTGGGCTTTCCTCAAAGTTGGTAGAAAAATCTATCATGAAACCTCATTCAGCTTTGAAGGCATTCGGGAGAAATTGTAAGGCTAACGGTGGACCAAGAGCAGTATACACCCCCCGTTTACCACATGGGCGTCGGGGGACGGTGACCCGAACATTTTCGCCAGCATGCACACATATCTGCTCGTCAACGTAAAGTACTCTAGAAAACCAGTTATCAGCGCAAGCGACCTGCTAGATGATCCCTGTGGTTGGACGTCATAAAACTTCCATTCATCGTGCGGCGGTACACTCTTCATGAGCAATAGATCCTGCTAACTACCACGAAGTTTCGGCCATTTTACCCGACCAGACTGACACTCAAATACTGTGGACGATTCGGTTGGGGTTATCACTGAACTCAACTTATCAATACTTTCGGGGAAAAGACTGGTAAACCGGAGCTGCGATTAAAAAAGAAACAACGCGAAAAAGCAAGGTTAAAGCTGCTGAAAGGTTTTATCTCTCACATGTGTACAACGGGATGAAATACAACATGATCGCTGGAAGGTAAAGTAATCAGTTATGCTTGATTCTCTCAGCTGCCTTCAATGCAGATAATAACTCCAAAGGGTAACAGTCGAAACTAAAAATCAGCGAAGGGTGAGCAACAATTAAGAAACGATCGGTAGTAGCATTACCTACGGACACAAATAGTTCTGTCATCTTATGCACAAATAACGCAGGGACAACCAATCATTGCAGCACTGTTCAGGCGGCTGGAGATACAAATTCCAGAGTGATAGACAACGTACACGTGCAGCCCCGCGGTGGACCTAATTACATTACAGAGACTGTTATCTTCAACCTCGATTATCGCCCTGTGTCAGTAAATTACTGTCCTCCGGAGGTAAGCCGGGAAACTTGAGGAGCAAGGAGATATCGTGTGTGAACTAATCTGCGTAGTTGACGCACGTAAGATCCGAAGAAAATGCGGACCAGCCGTCAAATAAGCCACGTTCATCAGCTTTTTGACGCATGTGTTAAATGGTTAAATTTAATGCAGTCTCTGATTTGCCGTGAATAGCTTTGTGCCTAGGTTGGGTTTTACGAGTAACCGAGTTGATATGACCGCCGTAGTGCTTGACGAATCGTGGGCTGCACAAATTTGCATACAAATAAGGAAAGAATTTAGCAATTTCCATACTTTGGTAACCCAAGATGCCAAGTAGAGATATCGTGTGTGTGTACAACTTGATCGACCTATATTCATTACCTTTCCATCAATCAAACTATTTAAAAATTATGCACTTTCTGAAGGAAGTTCACGCCAGGTGACTACTTTATAAATTACTGCTTGGAAGCACTTTGTTTTTAATAAGACCTGACCGCTATAAGGAGCCCGTAAACAAACCGTGCATACGTAGTCCGGCAAGAAAACACAACCACATCGATGGGTAGCTCTTCCCCAGGTGAGATCCGTACAAAATTATCTGACAGTCTACATTTTCTGAAGTGTTCGGCATAGCGGAGGTCCTAGCTTGATAACGTCGGGAACCTCGTTCGTCCATTTTGATGAGCACCCTACATTATATAGTTTTCATATTCAAAATAACCGTCGTGTTGGGCATTCTACTGCATCACCAACTACACCAAATGATTGGCAAAACTTTACCGGCTTGGCATGACTTTAAATCCACCGACAACACTTCCGGGAAATAATGGATAACTGACTTGGGTAACCGATGTACATTTGTGGGCCTGGAATTGCTGCAAAACAAACCGACGGTGAAACGGATGTATGCAGATCGTCATTCCTGCTGGTACACACCACAGTTGTCGTCAAGATCTTTGTGAATAACCGTAGGTCATCAGTATGCGGCTGAAGACAGACTTCCTCACATTTCAAAGCAGTCATGCCGACTACATTGAGAAAATTGTCCATGAACTGCCGCTTGCCGAAGGAAATGTAGGCACCGCCGTCCACACCGTAAATAGTGTAGCTTCCCATCTTTTGCCCTCTAGTTACACACTGTTTTTCATACATATCACGCTCATCGGACAACACCAGTAACCGAACTAGCAATCACTCGGCGAAATCGTACCAACGAACGAGGTACGACGGGCAAAATATCACTGACCCAGTCAGAGACGCGATTCTGCCGCCAATCAACGGATCGTCACACTCAGGCAACAAGAGATGTCCGAAGCCCACGGCGAGTGTAATGCGGGCCACACAAGCTGCCGGACTAACCGTGGCGCAACAAGATCAGACCGACGGACGAGAAGTGACAGATGAGGAACTCCCGAGAGAAGGTGTCGACCACACATACACACACAAGTCTGGCTTCGGTGTACACGACGTGGGAGTGGAAACCGCCGGCTTAGTTTGGACCGGAATTCCTGTCTGCAAACGCGAGTGCGCTCATTGCGTGGGAACGAGTGAGCTGGACAATAAAGAACATATACCACTGAATGTATTTTTCTTACACTGTTTAAGCCAAAACATACTTCGCCGTCTGATACTTTGTCTTCTGCCCTCACGTGGTGATTGGTATCACTAACTAACCGTTTTAACATCTTTTTCAGCACATTGGAGGCGCCACATTCACTAACATTTCTGTCACTCAAGAAGAACCCTCTTCATATATACGACTGAATTAGCGTGATGAAATTTATTGTGGACATTTTTAGTTAGTCATCATAAACTGCATTACAACACTGTCGATCTATTTTTAGGTTCCCCCACAATATTTACCAATTTTGAGATCTTCAGTATTATCCTTAAAATCGGCAGTAACTTTGAGACCAGCAGACACTTCTTGTGAATCATTTCCATCGTTACCCTCAAAGTCACGATTTCTGGTGGAAATACGGCAGGTTAACTCGACACTTGTTCGTTTTCGGTCTGCGAGGTTGACTGGAGGGTGTGAAGTTCCGAGTGAAGCCAGGACTTATTGTCATCAACCAGGCAGGGTGTAACGTAAGTCAATGTAAAACTGGATAACGATGTCCCGCGGTGGCCGATGATTTCGCAAACTTCACGGAATGCAGAGATTGCGTACCACTTCCATTGTTCTGTTAACATTGCCAATTGTGACGTCTTCGGCACAAATCATTTTTAATAATGTGCAACAGTCTACTAATATGGAGACAGTCGTAAGCTATTTCTTTATGTATTTGTAACTTATCAACATCTGATGGGCTTTCAGTCGATTTTAATATGTGTTTTTGTAGCAGAAAAACAAAACTACCTAGCCTTTGCATCTCAGCGACTTCATAAGTGTTTAACCGGAAGGAACCAAGTGGTCTCTCCGTCCGTTGTTCTAGCATAATGCTACCAGGTGCTGAAAACCACCATCAGGGAGTAAATGCCCACATGGGTAAATTGTTAATATGTGAGTTTGTAATATATTCCAAATGGTTATTGACTGTATATTATAGAAAGCGTGAAATATGTCTATTTTTGTGAAGGAGGTAAATTGGATTTTATTTCTTAATTTTTAATCTTCTAATTTATATTAAGGACGGTAAGGAATAAATATATTTTGAGAGTGAAGTACTGTGACGCATCGTGCTGCCGTGTTATTAACGCCACTCTTGTTTTCGATCGTGTAAGTCGTGTGCATACCTTACTGGGCCTTTGGATCACGCTCGTTTCCATCGTCTTTTTTCGCAGGACAATCGTTGGAACCCTTACTTCAGAAGAGCGATGCCCCCCGGTGCCTTCACGCTGTTCAAAGTTGGTTTACGGACATAACGGTAAGCGAATCCAGAACGCCTGGCTTATCTGTCACAGTACGTTAACGACTTGGCTGAAAAGTCGACTTTCGTTAATATGAAGAGTTTTAACAACTAAAGAATCATGAACATGCACAAAATAATTTTTAGATTGTTTTTCTTTGAATTGTGCATTCCATAATCCATGAAACAGTCGATGACTGCCGACTTAAATGTGAGGTTATATAATCAACACCACACGGAACTGGGAACACCAAATATTTATCGACACCGTGGGCAAGTAGGTACAGTCGCAACGGTCGACTTCCAGACATAATTTGAGCCTTAACCAGAGTGATCTGACTGCCATAATTACTGCTCACTGTAATCAAACATGAGCTGGTTTGGCAATATGGTAGCCAGGAATTGGGTGAATTTAAGAAGTTACACGAACTACATAATACGTGGAACCCCGTACGCTTTCCAGAGATCACCCTGTAGTCACAACGCCACGACTTATGGTTAAACGCAATGACTTCTATGCCTAGCAGTTGGGCTACTTGTACCATATAGCCAAAATGCCACGAAATAAGGTGAATGTAAAATTAAAATGTTGAAACGCATTCATCATATGTACATCGTTATCTTCATAATTCCAAGCGGCTTTCTGTCTCATTAGAAGTCCTCTTCTCTATGTGCCTGCACGTCTAAAGGTAAGCATAACGTAACTTCAGAGATATGACATCACTAACCGTAGCCAGTGACGTCCGTGACATTACTCGGTAATACTTTCACTTGGACTAGTTTGAGTTCAGAAACAACACAAAACTCATCGTCCGACGTAACCGGGTGATCGGTAATTACGGATATTGAACGGGGTCTCTTTTTCGATTTAAACGTCGAAGGCACTACGTTGTTTGATGTGGATGAAACTTCAACCGAATGGTTCGATATAACAGCGTACCTGGCGAGGGGTTGCAACTGCCCAGTGCAGGAGGGACAGCGCGATATTCATACATTCTGAATAAGAAATTAGCCGGCAGTATCGCTTTGATAATCATTCATGTTGACAGAATCGTCAAAATATCCAATGGGCACTCTCGTGTGAACATTCTTCTCCCACCTTGGCCGGTTCGCACTGAAGGACGGAACAAATGAGAAGTCCGTCGGTGGTAAGGCCGTCTCAGCTTTCGCGATGGACTGGCGCATGAAAGCTGGAATGGTTTTCGAAAATGCGGCTCCCTGTCCTAGGATTTACATCCTGCAGCTTGGCCAACCCTCGATGCAGCATTTCGTAATCCGGTTCAAATGGATTAGTAACTGCGATGGTTACCTCTCGGCGATTCATGTTGCTTCTGGGCAAATTGTATTCGGAAAGCCGCTGCCGATAGATTGGGAAACGGTCTAGAACAGATGCGGTTTTCGTTAACAACCTACTATATGGATAGAAATCATTTTTGAAGACAGAGCATATGAATTCATGGTAACAACATGGACCAGCAGAAAATGTGTTCACACGTGACATCATCTATGTCTACCGTGCACTGTTTAATACCATGGCTCACCCGAAGCTATCAACTGATACTACATGAGGTGTGATTACTTTGAACTCGTCTAGTCGTTTACAGTACAACAGGGGAGTACACCCACTGAAACCTTCCAAAACCAACTGACCGGCGAATGTTGTTAACTGAGATTGTGTATCCTTGACGTACACGTGGACGCTAACTACGTCACGGCGGTCACAGCCGTAGGGGCACCGCATCTCAAACTCCCGCATTAGCCACTCGCTGTGGAGCCAAATTTTACTACCAGCCATGGCTAAATAATCTCGTGGGCGGTTGGGCTTCTTAGATCTCCCGCGTGCATTCTCCGGACGGTTTTGTTCGATTTCCCAAGTGAACAACGTCTGATTGTGCATGGATAGCCCACTTAGGCTTTATATAAAGCCAACTGTACATAAGAAAGTTCGTAAATCTCGGGCCTGTGCGTCTGATTAATGCAACATCTCGGTCGAACCTTGGCCATAAATAGACAAAAGTTTTTACTCATTCCTGTAAGTTATCACAGGTGGCCACGCGATCAAACGGATATCGACTTCTAACTGAATTTGTTTGAGTGTTGATTATGGGGTTAACTGCACCAACTTACGTGTTTCCTAACAGTATCTCGAACAGGGAAGTAACATAATATTATGTCGCACCTAAAGACAACTCGCGATGCTCGCATTCGGATTGCTATTTTGTCCATCACGAAGGTCCTCAAAGTTATGCGGTCCCCGTCTCAGCACGAAATGTTTCAAACAAACGACGCAGGGAAACGTACATTTTGCTCCGAACACGGTCGCAAATCACGGGTCGTCCATTGCCCCTCCCAGCTGTGACGAGAAACTGATATAGGCTTAAGCTACAACCGCAAATGTGAACTGATAGATGACCTACTTGTGGTGGTTGGTTCCGTGCACGGTGTCGACTGTATTCGACGGTATTCGCTGCTTCCGCACAAAACATATGTGCGTGTATCTATTACTATCGTCTTTGATGACACGAAGATTTTTTGCAACACAACAGTACACAAACCCACTTGCGTATTGTCATAGGTTTCAACCGATGGCGGGTGTTGTGAATATCCACCGTCTTATATACTCGCTGTAAACCTCCGCAGCATACTGCCTTAACTCCGCAGTTAGTGTGTTGTACTCGAACAGATGATTGAAGTCGCTCACTTTACCTGCAGTAAGTTGACGATTTATTTGAGGCGCACTCTACTGGAAAGCAGTTAGGTCGTGGTTGTACTCTAATGTGAAAGAACTAGCAACCAACATGATTTTCCTCCGAAAGATATTGAAGCTTGATTGGCAACATGTGTCACCGGAACTGGGCAATGGAAAGTGTGTGAACTCAACTCATTGAACAAGTTGCAGTCGATGGTTTTCGCCCCTACGTTGTTTGTATTTGGTACATCCCTACGCCATCTATCACGTAACTCCAGTAGCACTCACACTCACACAATCATACTTCAGGCGACCACCGCTCAACTTCTTGCCCAAGCCGAGCAAGTCCAAAACACTGTGGTCCTTCACATATTTTCCTAAACAATTCCTAAACTCATTGGAACTAGAAAATTCGCCAACCCGAATAGATCTTTGGATCTCTGTAGATAGTCCATCACCTAAATTCAAGCATATATACAACACATCACTTATCAACGTAAGACGGTTAACTATTAACCGAACATGGAAAGCTAATTCATAGACAGACGCGTGTGTACCATCACAACACACCATTAATATTTTCAAGCTTGGTGCCAAGTGAAGAACAAACCAATTAACGGTCGGCTGGAACAAACATTTCAAGGATCATGATAAGTTTTGTCGCGGAAACTAACGATTTTCTAATACCTGAAGGAAATCGCAGAAATAGTGACAGGTGTTCACGAATCTCCCACTAATTCGCCGTTTGATGGCAGATTTTACTCCCTACGGATAATTTTCAGCCTACTAGATGCAGTCATACCGTTTAACATGAATCTACCACTCGATTTAATTTGAATTTTTGTTGGCTTAAAGCTCGTAGCTGATTGCCATCAATCAAGACCTATAAATAACTTACCATACAAGGACGATGGATAAAATTCTTAGGACGCTAGTTTTATGATTCTTGAAGGAAACTCTAATTCTCGTCGTGGGATACTCAGGAAACCGTCCCGTCTGGCCGCTTGGGTATAAGTCCCTCTTGAGACAGTAGCAGTCCCAAAGACAGATGCTACATTCAGATCGCAACGGCCATAGTCTTAGTATGAAAAATTCGTGCTAGTGTTGGCCTTGTCCGGTTGCCTGTTTCGCTGTTCACTGCCGTCCTGAAACGAATCTCCCGATAACCACCTTGCTTCGCTTAGTGAGGCAACTACAGGATAGGCACGGCTGGAAGTTACGTCGCGAATGGTCATCTTCTAGTTTCTTGCCCGGGACACCTCCAACCTTAAGAATAACCGAAGTCATCATGGAAACCAATTTGATGCCCTATTCTCACACGACTACTTACCTACCGCCAGTCAGAAATGGCCAGTAGCAGGATTGGCACATTAGTTAATGGATTCTATGCAGTTGTGTAAATGTGCCTCTCTTTAATGTGATTGCGGCTGCGTCCAAGCGATTATGTGCGGAGTCGTCGCTTCTGTGGAGGGTTGAGTATGACGGAACCCACTAAAAATTGTTTGAAGAGGATCACCTACGAACCTTTAGTAAATCTGAATGCTGTTGCCTACATTGCATAGATCATGCCTGTGGCACGGGCTGTTCCTACCACACGGCTTTTCGATTACATCACTACCCCTTCATTACCGCTAATCGTAGACCGTGGGTACCTGAGCTGTCGTATCCGGGAAAGTTATTTTACCAGAAAAAATCCTTTTATTGGCTCGATACCTGGTGCGGAAATTTAAAACGTCTAAGTCTGCGTCCAAAGCTCAAATCTGTTGCTTTAACTGACCATTACTTGAAAATGACCTTATCGTAATTGTC
>LUCH01018920.1:0-10754 GCA_013368495.1 Paragonimus heterotremus | reverse complement strand
CTAATGCACCAAAGTGATTTGCTTTTGCATGAAATGGAAAATCTTGTGCCTAAAATGGAAAGAAATATGTGAAAAGTTATAGGCATGTGATTCTAATCGTACTCACGATCAAATCACACACACTACATAAACCAAGTAAGTCTGTCTTTATGTACACATAATGGGGTACAACAGGAGTGACTACTGTTGTCTAATCCTACCGTAGGGTACATCTCCTCGTGATTCTACTACTCTCCTGCTTGCGTGTTTGGATGCATGGATTGCGGACGCAACGTCCCTGTGAACAACTATCCGGATTTAACTTCTATAGAGTAACGACTGCAACTGTAAGTGCACGCCTAAATATTCCTTCTTTACGTACTGCACGGAAATGTAACCGCTTTCAACCCTAAGTAAAAACACAAGACTGTGAGTCATCAGGTGGTTTGCTTACTCATGGAACGTTTTCAACCGCGCCACTTCTTGTGCAGTTTGTGACCTCATCTCATTGAGTTTGGTGGACAGTTCGGAAATCAGTTGATCTCTTTGCTGCTCCAACAGTACCAGACGTTCATGACTCTGTTCCTCCAGAAATTTAAGTTCTTCTCTCAAACTAGGAGTAGAAAGATAACAGAAATTATCTGAGTCCTTTCAAACGCGTTGCAATTCGACCAAACTAAACTGAAAAATGTCTACCAGATGATATAAAAATACGGCGGTTTGGTTAATCTCTAATTCTATTCAGGTATATTACATAGTTTGCAAATTTGTCTGATGTTTGTTGAATGGTTTAACATGGAATATGTGCAGTCCTGGGTCCACCGGTAAAACTACACAAGGTGAACACCATCGACTTTTGCAATCACTTAGACTAATCAAGCAGCTGTTTTCGAAAAGATTCTTGTTGAGAAGTCTATGGGAAGGCAAAGGCTTCAATCAATTGAGTGGTGTTCAAGTCATATCGATCCGAAATCCCCTACTACACCGTGATAATCGTGTCGACCTGCTCGCTTGTCAGCCAGTCTTGTCCAAAAGTATCAAACGGGGAATAAAAGAATTATCAGTACTATGAACACAAATCTAGTGTCTGCAGTGCAAACGTTCAACGCGTCTTAGTGATCCGAATCTTATATGGTCTGAGAAAATATGGGTGAGTAACAGGATAAATGTGTAAATAATGTTAATTTCATAAAAATGACCCAAAAATAGGTAGAGTATGATGTTGATGGATGCACTCCGGTTGAGTACTTTATAACTAAATCACAGACAATTTTTGTTTCGTGCTTTTCAATCTCCGGTACGCATTCTGACCTTGCAAAAATTGACAAACGAGACAGATGACTAAAACGATTAGTTCTATTGGAAAACCTTAAGGGATGAATGAGATGTAAGGTGTACTGCGTGGTAAAAATTTCTTTCCTAGAAAACCTTTCATTGGTAGTATTTGGTCGGTAACAACAAAATGGCATCTAAAGTTACTGTAAGATTAATCTAAAACGCTGTGAAATTATGTGCAGTAAAGCAGGACGGTGAGTTATCGGTATCCTTCGTTACGAATAGCGAATCTAAGTCTGTCATCACACATTCCTACACAAATACTTGAGCCACTGCAACATGAACACAGAGAAGACAAACTGACTGTTAGCTGTAAACTAAGTCTCAGAATTTCTTATCGTTCGTAAGCCGTACTGCACTGTTTCTACTCTGCCCTGCAGATATTCTGAGCTGTATTGACTAGTCATCAACCTCGTAGCATCGTTTCTCAGCCGTGTCATGTGACCGAAAACTGGTGGGCATTAAGTGAACCGGACACATTGCTGTGTTCAAACTTCACAGGTCGGACATGTTTGTAAAGGACATCGCTTTCGAGTTTTCCTTACTTTTACTAGCAAAATTTCGACTCACAGGAGTAAACGAAAAATTTATCGTTCCAAACAGTGAGCTCGGAAGACGTAAGTTGTAAGATGACCTGATCATTTCGTACAGTACTGTCTAACGAGAACATGCAAACGAGTGGGCAAATCCTTAAGTGGAAATAAAACATACACACAATCGATCGAATGGTTTGGTCTCTATCTTTTGGGCATCCTTTGGTAAATTACGGATGTCGATTACGATGAATCCATCATCATCATCATAGACAGCAATACATCAGTGGTTCACACTGATGCTTAACTGCCACAACGATGAATCCAGTTAGTGAGTGACAGCGTTAGCAATGAATGATCCATGACATTCAGGCATGTCAAAGAAATCTGATCGGCATAACTATCGTTCGTAAACATGCGCATATATGCACTAGTCAACAGTTTGCTAGGGACCTCGTACTTTGTACCAGGATGAAATCAAAGCCACCGTTATACTGCATGTTTGTGTTAAATGATACCGTACGAAATGACGGTATAGTCTTACAATTTGTATCGTCCGATTTCATTGTCCGAGACAAAAAAATAATTCGTTCACTTCGGTGGGTCGTCATTCCGCTAGTCAAAGTACGAAAAATTCGACGGTGATATGCTCCACAAACATGTCCGATCTATAAGGGTTGAGATCTACAATGCAGTCGGTTCACTTGATGTTCACTAGTGCTCAGTCAAGTGAGATTTTATTACTGTGTAAAATTCAGCGGCAGGACCTGTGTACTTTGTTAATCAATACACTCAATTTTAGGCCCACGGAGCAAATTCGGTTGAAATATAACGATCCGTCTTCGAACCTAGACTATGAGGTGGGTGACAAGCATACATCATCTCGAATCTGCGAGGCTCGCCCTTATGAAGACCCGTTGTCGGTTAGGATTCACTTAACAAAACCTAGAAACAGTGCTTCAAGGTTTATTAGAGACGTAGTGACCTACAGAATTCCCGGACAGCAGTACAAAGACTAACATGCGACAGCAAACATAGTAACTTGCTATGTACATTATCGGATCATTACGAAAGGTCCGTTCTGTGTAGCCGATAAGGCTAACCAAAAACGAAGTCTCCAATTTACAGGGCATCATGTGCAATAGCTTCTTTGTCCTTTCAAAACAGTATGTGCTGATACTGCTTTAAGCTTGATATTCGTCCCCCCGACGCTATTTCGTATTTGTCTTTTTGTCGTTTATATTAAATCGTGATTGCTTTTTTTCGTAATTAGAGTTTCAAGTTTAATCGGAATGCACAAATTGTTACACTGGTGTAGATCACATGATTCACACCCTCCCACTGTCGAGAGTGAAATTCGAAACGTTTAAATCTATGCAAATGTACAATGTACACGAGTGCATTTTAACAACACAAAATCAGTTGTTTCTCCAGGTTGTGCGGCTCTGCGATATAAAACCAAGCAAATCAAAAGGACGAATGTTTATTCTAAGCATTATACAATGTTTTTTCAAGGTAATCCCTAGCAAATGGGTAACACGGGAGTGTTTCCCGTGCCATTTGCATCAGTTGACTAAAGCGCTGGGTCCGTCTTCAAGTGATGGACCTTAGCAGTTGGTCGTTGAGTGTCAATCCAGTTCAGTTTAGCTTTCTGGTCCGTTAAATCAACCGACGCAGAAGTAGGTGACCATAGAATACGTACTACGATTAAAATGTGGCTAGTCGAATCAATTTTCGTGATTTCGCTGACGGGCATGTCTAAGTCCGCTCGGTTGTATCGACTGCTTGACCAAGTAACTCTTGCTCCATTGTATCTGCAAACTGTCAACCTTTGAGTTAACATGGCAACACAGCGATATTTGATGAACATCACCCACAGTTGATCGTAGCTGTCGCATTCATCGGCCTCTTTTGAAAAGAACATCCAGACTGGAGTTTCACTCTTGCTATAGCTGGTCAGTAGTGCATACCCTAAAACTTCCACCAAGCTTACACGAAGCGATCAGGTTGACCACTGTGCCACTGAGTTAACGTTGAACAAAACTGAATTATCATATGCAAACTTTCAGCCACATTTGCTTGTGAGTCGTGCTCAGATTGTCCGATCGCCTCCACAGAGGACACAGTAACTGTCCCGTTAACTCCAATCGATGACCCCACGAATACAACTTTTCTCCAAACTGAAATCAAGGAAATCATTAACTTGTTAAGCGATATTCGGACTACTGATGAGCAGTAGAGGATTTTGGTTTTGTATAAACTGAATCTGGCTGAGTTAATGTGAGATCAGTGATGTAGCGGTCAGCGCGGTTGCCTCATGAAAACGTGGCCGGAGTTCTACTGCCAGCCGTGGCAAAGATATGCACCACTGACGAGTTCTACCAAGAGCGAAACCCGAGTTTAGTGCTTTTTTCAACAGAGGCTGTCTGGAATGCCTTTAGAAATGTGACCGCCGCAATTATTTGTCAATGATGTTTAATTTATACAGTGATATGTTTCCGCAACGAAAATGGCGGTGTGCAATGAATCCATTTCTTGCGACCTAGCTTCATGTTTCAAGTTTGTTCAGGCTATCATAGATAAAAGGAGACGGTGACAAGAAGGGAGGGACACCAGTTCAAGCAGAAACGGTGACAGTCAGTGGCTCTTCATCTAGGCGAAACTACCTTATGCAAGTGCTGATTACGCGGTCACTTTCCAAATTTCGGTATCGGAATGATAGTCCACAGATTGTGGCCTAAAATGTCCCAAATGTGTAAATAATAAGCACCTATATTCGGTAATGATAGAAGTTTTTACGAGTTGCAATTAGATTTATGGTTCGCAGACGGTAAGCAGCAACAGTGCGAGTGTCTGTCATTTGTGAGTCAAAAAATAGATCGCATGTGCTCAACTTACCGAGTTTCACGACTTCTTGCCCCTTCTTCTAATAAGTCAAGTTTGGATCTAAAAAAGGAAAATCATAAATAAATCCAACTACATCACTGGATGATAAGAATATATGGCGTACTGCCAGGGTGACAGACGTGTTAGATACCATAGCTAAACTCAACTAAGCCGACAAGCCGTGCAGTAAACGATCGATTAGTCTTGAGCTAACATTTGCTCTTGAGTAGTTTCTATATTCGTATTATTTGAGCTGTATGATAGAAAGCTCAGAAGTATCGTCCATTATCTCGCATGATATTCTTTCACACTCTCCCGAACATCCATTCTGTAGAAACCCTCGTTTTAAAGGAGTCTCATGGTGGATACGTGCGCCGAGTTAGCTAGAAGACGATACTTCGGGTTACAAATTATTAGATGAAGCGAGTCCTATCCAGTTTACACGATGCCATATGGCGCCCTTCGCAATTGTACAAAACTACGAGGATTATACATCCTTTGCTCAGTTTAGCTGGTATCGTGGACATAATCATAATCATTACTGCCACCATCACCAACAGTGGTAGCAGAAGCACCATCGTCAACATCATCAAATCATGAATGATCACGTCGGAGACGCGATTATTCTAACATTCACTGGAATGTCTCGATACGGTGATGAAATATAGTCAAAGCCCATGGCGGACAACACAAGCGACTGAACGAGTCATCATTCAATGAAATCAGTTTCACGGGAAGTAGTTTATATAAATGGTCGCCAGGTGGAGAAGCAAAGTCTACACGGGATAGCCTTAATGTTGAGTTAAAACAAAATGATAGATAGACGAAACCTGATGGTCTACTGAACGATCTTGTGTGTTCGGAGATAACATGTGTAGTTTAACGACTAAGCACGCGTTTCTCAGAATCGACTTAGCAGCAGTTGACAATAATGCTTAACACTGCCTAAGTGAACTAACTTGGCTGTTTTCATCTAACTGGAAGTACTACGAGGAATGACAGTGCCGACAGTTGGAATTTGTGTAAGCAACTCACAGCAGTTAAGTTAAGTTCTTAAACTCATTTCTCTCTTGAACCTTACATCAAAGACTAATTTATTATAACAGAAATCCCCCTAAAACATCAACAAAGAAGCAAGAAAACTGCAGTAAAACGTACCTGAAACCAAGTGCGACGTTTTACTGAACTCATAACGGTTTTACTTGTAATCATATTTCATATATGAAGGCACTCCCGTCAAGGATGACAAAAACAGTACTAATCCAGAGGTTTTCGCACAATCTGCATATGAAGACTCGAAACTGTGCTGTGATAAACAGCAACAAGGATTGCATATTAGATTTTGCAATCAAGACAAATAAAATGATTGTATTTCCACAGTTCCTAGCTGGACAGTGGTGGTAGTAATGGATAATTCAGTTTAGACGGAAAATCCTACAGCAAATGATGTTTTTCACTTAAATGACCCATCAACATTATAAGGAAATGTTTTGTCTTCCAGTTTATGTGGTTACATCCTCTCTGTAACAAATGCAAATATTTAAAACTAGTATGTCATCAGAATCAACATGTTCAGCTTTAAACAGTACCCTTTGGTTCTACGGCTCCGGTTACCGTTAGTCTTGACAATGGCCCGTGAAGTAGTCAGATAACGGATACGTATAAGTGTGTAAAGAATGAAAAGAAGAATGGGAAAAAACCACCAAAAACGAGAGATTCCAACAAAAAAGGAAGCCAACAAATATACGAATGCAGGCTTACCACCGACTGCGACACAGTGCTATGCCTGAGAGTGTTTCTAACCAGCGGTGCGGATGGTCGTGAATTCCCTAATCAAGCAGACAGAATCTACCAACCTTTCTCAGCGGAACGGTCAAAGCTTTCATGGCCCTTGGGAACTTTATCGTCTGGCAGCCTTGTGTTTATTTTCAACCATTAGCAACCACCTTAAATAATGAGCGGTGCAATAGATGATCCATCAACATACAAAATACGTGGCCCAACCAGTAAAGACTATATTTTCAACATCTCAGTTTGTAGATCATGGACTTGCACATTTTCCAAAACGTGTTAACGGACTGTCACGTTGCTCACGAAGTCAGCTCACGTGAAACGGGCCAAATGGCGGGGACGACGGTGATCGAATACTGACAGCCTATATGTATAACATCCGACCCACATTTATTTTTGTCATAACACTCAGTAACTATTAAATTTTTTTATTTTTGAATTTCTTTTTTTCTGATAGCAGACCAATAATTGTTATCTTAAAACAAGAAATTGTTCCGTGCAATCAGATTATTTCTGTTTGACTCCTTTGCGGGCATCTGCAATGTTTTCGAAGAAGGATCCTTTCTTTAGGACGAAATCCACCTTTGGAGTTGGGTGGAAGTAAATCTTTTCTATAATGTACTTTTATGCCAAGGTCTGACCCTCAGCTTCAAAACAATGTGATCAGACAATGAATGGTCACACATCGGAAGAAGTTCACAAGCATGGCGATGTCTTCATAAAATCAAAAATCATCCAAAATGTGATGTGGAATTTGTTCGGTTTGTTTGGAAAACGGTTTGCAGTGACTCTCAGAGACATCAGTTGTGGTCAATAATTAGTAGGAAATCGATATACTCCATTCTCCTGCAAACTGCACTGAGACTCTTAAATAGTTCTTCCAGGTTAGCAAACAAATCTACATTTTATTCGGGCGGCCGAAATTTTTCAAATATTTTGTCAGATTTCCTTTGATTACCTGACATAAACTCCTCCGACTAATGTTACCCTTAAGGATAGTCACCCCAAACTTATCATTTCAAAGAATTTCAACTGAATACTTCTTTCTGTAAAGTCCGTGAACGTATGGTGAGCCAATAAACGTTTTCAGCTCATCTTATTGTGAGCTATGGATCTCTTCGACGCCTTACAGTTCAGAATAATGTTTTGTCGCCAGTAAAATGCTATCACAGTGAGCAGCCTTCGAGCTCCATAGGCACAGTGATCGGTCGACGAATATTTTATCTCATCTGCTTTTTCCTTGAATACTTATGTGGCAATCGGCCTCCTTACCGTAAGGTTTGTGTAATCGGTGGCTAGTCTGTACTGTATTAGGGATACGTTGTCTGCACATAACTGTGAGTCACCATCAATATCAAACTTTCTTAGGTTCACGCGCGTTAGCGGCTCCTATCTAGTAACCCACTACGTCACCTGTTAAGCTGGTCGGTTGAATTTGTAGACCTGATAGCTGACTTCGACGACGTAAAAATGCCAAATCTACGGTACTCGCCCATCAATGTATGATAACATAAGCGGTTTATCTCTACTTGTGTGGGTGATAACCGGGCCCGTTTGGTTACAGAGCCTTCAGACGGACCAAAGGCGGGCTATCTGCGCTCCCCAAGAAGGGAGTCAGATTGGAGTTAAATTTTTGTTCTCAGCATCATCTTTTTGTAACACCTACGGGAGCCAAACGGATTGGCCGAAAGGGTTTCATAGTGATAAAATGTTGGAAAACATTATTTTAAGTTCTGTGAAGTTAAGCACACTGGAATGAATGTACACGTTTTTGCAATTAACAAAAGAACGGAAAGTATACATAAGATCCAGTGAACAATCCAGTGTTAACTAGCATACATCCATAAGAAAAGAAGAGAAGGCAAGCCTTGGTTTCTAACGTTGAAACAGAAGAACTGAATGGGGCTCAAAGCACAAAGACCTTAGGTTTAAACTCGACCATATAACTCAAAGATGCTCCTGTCTAGCAAACAATCAACCGAGTCTCAAATGAGAGTAAGGCTGCATCGGCGAGACATCCCTTTTGTAGTGTTCGCTGCTTCGTTTCAGTAGCAGCACATGTTTAACAGAAGTTTCAATCAAATAACAGTTGCACCACTAAACTCAACTGACCGCCATCTTCCTCAGAAGCCCTAGTCACTGGCTCCGTGAGTCACGATGACCTCAGTCTTGGAGACTAACTTAACTTATTGTGGCTGAGACACTGTCTTAATCTCTTTATACGCCAGGCTATAGCTTGTTCAACCGGAACGTTAGGTCTGTCACCTGCGTCATATGCAAAATGTGCTTGGCGTGGGAAACGATTGACCGGCATCCTAAGTACACAGCCCAACAACCTTGAATTATGCATCCTGGGAGACCGAACAGGTGGAGTCGCCTGGTACCACCATCAAATATCCATCTCTTAACCCAATGGTTAGTAAAATATTGATGTAACCCGATGCTTGCGAATGAATGTAGATATCGATGGACAAATGTGTGAAGACAATTTGTCTCCTATAACTTAAGAGGCCACGGTTCACGACCATACAGTGACACCACTCTCACAATTGTCTGACATGCGCAATAATTTATGTTCAGTGTACATCGTATACTATAACCTGGCTGAAAATGTCTGTCGTTATCACTTGGCACTGCTGAACGGTTATCCACTTGATATTTTTTTTAAGTTTCTTGATTTTCGCTTCGTAAACCTTACATTTGAGAAACAACTCCAGAGAACAAAATCAAACAGACTGAAATCGGAAGCAATACTTCAAGAAATAGCGTCATCACTCAGACAATGGATGCGCTTAATGTTACATCACACAATATACACACAAATGTGGCTTTTTTCCTATTCCCAAGTAGGGTTCTGCTCAATAAACACTTTGAGTTGTGATGCCTTCTCAGGTGTAAAATGTGTGACAACAAAATACGTGCAACAGGTGCTAAATAACAAAATGAACATGTAAGTTTTAATCGTTTAGTAAAACAACAACAGTTCCAATGTCACAGTAGCAAAACAGAGTTACGGTTGGTAGGTTGTAGGGTTTTGACCGAATTGAGCAATTCTTGTCATGTATCACACGTGAGTAAAGTGAACAATACTTTTTCATCTTCGCCAGCCTTCAACACTTTTTTAAGTCGATGCGGAACCTACACGAAAACATTCCTGGTTTAGTGGGATCAACTGCAACATATGGTTCGCTTGCTACTTATGACTACGTTAATATGTTCTTTCTGGAGAGACACTCAACATGATCCGCTTAAATATGTTTGCTCACAACAGTAGATAGAACTATCAATTGCTTAATAGACATAAGATGGTGGAATGTAGTTTTCTTTCGAGGTTGGCGGTGGTTTTCAGATCATAGCCGTGTAGTAACTACTTTCCGTAGCTACTTTGGCTCGCTGAATGGTCCTGAGCTCTACATTATCTCTCTTTATGAAACAGGTTAAGAAGCTGATCATCCTTCAAAACCACTTTTGCTGTTCCGTTGTGTACAATACACACAGTGGATCAAGTTAGTCGGTTAATCGTCAGGTGTTACCGAGGATCCTTTCTCCGTCATAGTCAATTGTATATGGTGCACAGATGACTCGAGCTCAAACGAAAAGCGTTCATACCCGATTTTATTCATAAGCAACCAGAGTCAGACTCATAAACTTTGAATACTCTTCTTTCTATACTGGGTTTTCCCAGTCACCAAAATTGTTGGTAGAATAGCCAAAAAAATTAAAGATCTGTCCACTTCTGTCTCTCTTGTAACAGGCAAATTAGGGCTGAGTGTTTAGGATTAGCCGAGTTGTAAAAGGAACCCAAATTGGGACTCTGAAAGCCTACCCAAACCCGCAGTTAGATTAGTCAAAACATGGAATGAAATGTCTCAATCTGATATCAGCGGCCTTGTATACAATACAAAGAAAAGATAGAGAAATCTGATTATTTCCCTTTGATGGTAACTGGCAGCAAGCGGAATGATTAGTTTTTGGGTGATTCAGAACAAGACGAAAACGACTGGAACATTGAAATACCTCATGTTGAGTTGTACCGCTTACCGTGAAGTCAGTTCAATTACGGCGATCTCCTCCTGATGCTGTTTCCTCAGCAAATCTAGCATCGTGTTTGCGTTTGTACGTTCCATCTCGAGGCGCTTTATCTTTGCTTCCATTTCGGATATCCTCAGCGTCGCGATCTACGTACGAAAAGATCATTAATGCTCCTGTATTATCAATAACCAAAGGGAT
>LUCH01018919.1:0-10570 GCA_013368495.1 Paragonimus heterotremus | reverse complement strand
AAATCTCTTTCCGCGCCTAAATGGCCGTTTCCAGCTCGTTTTGGCCTTGAAACACTCTACCGTCCAACTTCACAGGTGCCCCTTCTTCTTTTGATGTAAAGTTTATCTTCACGAGCCGCAGGTCTGACGAAAGCCAAGGCACCGCTTTGCAGCTAATTGGTTACGCAAGCGTCAGGAAAATTGTATCGACGCAGAAAACCTGCGACTGTAGATGCGGACATGTTCTTCTTAGCACCATATGTCCATCTGTTTCTTCCATGGGGAATATGATGGAGCAATACCAGCGGACTCTGTCCGAAATGAAGCTGGAGCTCCAGTCCTTAAATGAATACATAGCGCTTGCCCTCCCTGGTGTCGTGGTCACCAAGAAGGCAGTTGCCCTGTCAGCTCTACTTATACGGGAGGCAGCAGCGAATATAAAAGAAAAAGCTCTCAGAGAAAGAAGAGTTGTTCTACGGGGCCTATACCCCACAACATCTTCACCAACCGAACTACCTGAGTCAGTCTTAGCTTCTTCGTTCTCCACGGACGTTACAAATCTCTTACTGGGGAGAAGGCTACACGCCAAAACCGCCGAAAAGTCACTCAGCCTTCCGGTAACTTTGCCAACCATGCTGAGTCCCGAGACAGTGGTGGGAAAATCGTAGGCTTTGAAATCCACCGACTCCCAGTTGAAAGACGTTTTATAGAGACACTCTCGGTTTGCCACGTATTCGACCTATATTGCTACTTATTTTGACCGCTGACACTATTGATTTTGTTTGATTGCATGTCTGCATTTTCTCGTTTGTTCGATCGTCAAGGTCACAATTGACAACTAACGATTTCCGGTCGCTAGCTCCTGGTTTGTCGCGCTTTGCTTCTGTTATGCTTTGTTTACAGCTTGCGTCCCCGGTCTACTTGCAATACACGTCGTTGTCCACTAACTGGTTTTCTGGTTTCATTATTGTGGAGGATAGGCACGATTCTAGATAGGAACGTTCCAATCCACTACAGTTTTTTTCGACCGCTCTCGGCAAGAGAGGACGAAACGGGAGCAGCGGACTAGAACTAATTCCCCAATCGTTCCAGACAGGAAGCTAAAACTGGAGACCAATGTCGTGGTTCTGCTCAAGTAGTATCCATGCAGGCCTACATGCCAGTGGCGGAAAGTAAGAACGCTGGTTCCATGGTTGCTATCCCAACGGCCGACACCCCAGGCAAGGGCAAAATTGTTCAAGATACCGCATGAAAGCCGTTCTCCGAGTTGCTCAAGGCAAAAACCACCAAGTGGCCCCATAGAAAGTTCTTTCTTCCAAGAATTCGAAACGATAGGGGTCTGTTGGGGATGTCACCTGTAAATCAGAAAGCATTTAATTGACACACCCCACAAACCATTTCTGCGAGCGGCTCCATAAAACCATGCACACTGTCTCCCTGCAAACCGTGCATCCGGCAGACGAAGAAGCCAAATTTTCTGTGGGTGAGAACTCTCAAATACCCCCCGAAATGTGGAACTTAGCAAGTGTACAGAGGTCGCAGGTTGCGACAGCAAAAGTGCTGATCAAGCGTCCTATTGGGATGTTGACGTATGCACAAACAGTGATGTCACGCCCACAACTTCAAAGGAGGGCCATCAGGACCACTCGGCAGTACATGCCGAGCCCAACACCACCACCCTCCTAAATTCTACGCCTTTTTCCTGAACTCTTCCTCCCACTCTCCCCTCTCTTTTCACGAGAGATCAAGTGAGGAACTAGCTGTTACGTGCATGCATACGAACTATCTGTGTTTGTGTGGTAAGTTATCGGAAATCAGACAATTGACTCATGAAACACAACCCGATATTTTTTATTTCACGGAGATCTGGCTTACAGGTGACTTCAGTGACAGTGAACTGAGTATCCCCGGGTATTCGGTTTAACGGGCTGGCTCCACCCAAGAGAGAACGGGGGTTTGGCGCTTTTCCTTCAGCATTGTCTCACAACACCAACGGCTATCGGTGACTTTCATTCCCCTGATAAATTTGGTGCTCTGAGGCTCTGATTGGCTTTGCGTGGCCGAGACTCACTCTCAGTGGGGGTTATCTATCCCTCCCCCTCATTTGACGTCCCTGATGACGACACTATTCTTGTAAACTTAGACAACTTACCAGGCCAACAAAGCTTTACTCATCTCCTCATTATGGGCAACTTCAATGCTCATAAGTTATACTGGACATCAGTTTCTCACCAGAAATGAGAAGGCGGATTCTCGACCTCCTTATCGACGCTGATACGATGGAGAGCGTGGACACAGCATGTCAACGCCCTGCGCGACATCGTCCTGGTCATCATCCCTCTCTGAGAGCCACCTGGTAGACAGGGCAATCATCGAGCAGCCACTTGGACATAGTGACCACTCTTTGCTTCTATTTGATCTTATCTGCTACTGGTTATAACAACCAGTAAAGAAGTCCACACTCCGAAACTTTAATCAGGCTGATTCTAACGGCCCGAGGAGCTAACTAAGTTCATTACTTCTTGATTATAGCTCCGCGAACCAGAACTACCATGCACTTCGAAGCGTAATTAAGAAAGCGGGCAACTTATTTGTGCTGCTCAAACTATGCACTTTCTCCTATCGGCCACCTCTTCGCGCAGAATACGCCGTCTCCTCGTTGACCGTTCGGATTCATTCGTGAAGCGTAAGATTACCGGAGATTTAGAGGACCTACGCGCGTTCTACATCGTTAGAAATAGGTGTAGGCTGGAAATCCATGAGCACACCAAACGCGTACAAGAAAAAGATCCTCACCAAAGCTCCCGGGAACAAAAACTTGTTATTTAAGCACATGCGACGACTAAGAAAAAATAAACCTTCGGCTCTTTCTCTACGACCGCCCGACGGGGAGACCTCATCTGACACCCTAGTTGTGGCCGAGTTATTTAGGAAGTACTACACGGCAATCTACAACTTCGCACTGCTGGATTGCCACCCTATCCTTCAGTGGGAGAATTTAGGGCAACCACTGGTAACCGTCAAGTTTTCCGTGCTGGATGTTGAGAACCTTTTTTTCAAGGTAAATTCATATAGTGCAATGGGTCTTTATAAGATCCATTCCAGAATTCTCAAAGAAATAGCTGCTAGTCTAGCAGAACCCCTTTATGGGCTGTCTAAACAGACATTTCAGACTAGCATCCTGCCTAGCGCATGAAAAGAGGCGATGGTCACTCCAAGATTCAAGGCGGGTGACCTGCGCTCTCCGGCTGGCTATCGGCCAGTCAGCCTCACTAGTATTCTGCGCAAGATAATGGAACGCTTATTAAAGCGTGCCATCCTTGACCACTTCTTATCAAACCATCATTTTTCTCTACCCAGTATGGTTTCCTTCCTAATCGGCCATGCATAACTAATATGCTTGTCTTCATGGACAGTCTGACGGAGGCCAGAGATAATGGCCTCATCTCAGAGACCATCCTCTTCGACTTTGCCAGGGCGCTTGACCGTGTCTCACACAGCCCCCTGAAACACAAACTGGAAGCCTATGGTATTCAAGGAGAGGTTCTTCGCTAGATTGTCTCTTTCCTCGATAATAGGACGTTTAGAGTTTAAACCGGATCAGACCTTTCATCTCCTTCTCTCATTTCTGCGGGAGTTCCTCAAGGGTCGGTGTTAGGTCCTCTGTTGTTTCTGATCTACATCAATGACCTTCCGGATAGTATTTCCAGCAACGCCCTCCTATACGCCGATGACCTAAAAATCTGAAATGCCACTGATCCCAGTGCACTACAGATTGATCTTGACGCGATTAAGCGTTGGTCGGACGGTTGGATTCTCCCACTAAATGACAAAAAGTGCGCTCATATATCACTCGGAGTAGACTCCGTCAATGCCTTCGTGATTCATAGTGCACTGGGCATAATAGATATGAAAATCGATCTGAAGAAAGATCTGAGCATCTTGTTGTCGTCCAACCTTTCTTTTGCGCATCACCACGAGATGGCGGCGAGAAAAGTGTTTGCCTCTCTTAGGATTATTAAGCGCTCTTTCCCCCGTATGGACAAGAAAGCGTTCCAAACGCTGTACGGGGTTTATATAACACCGCTCCTCGAGTATGCTCATCAGGTCGTGTATACCGGTCTGAAGAAAGACATACCAGTTGTGAAGCGTGCCCAGCGCGTTGCTACCAAACTAGTCACGGGCCGTAGTAGTGTCGCACACGAACCCCGACCTGAAAGTCTTGATCTATGCCCATTTGAATTTTGACGGCTCCGCGGTGATTTAATTTTCACACACTTCCTCTTTAGAGTAGGCCTCGTTGTTCAGTTCTTCACCGTATCGAATGATGACGGTCGGCGAGGACATAACAGGAAGCTTTTCTAGATTCGTCTTCGTAACTTTCTTAGGCAGCGGTTTTTTCCTACGGGGTTGTTAACATCTGGAACAGTCTTCCCGTTGAGGACATCAGTAGCGCTTCTAGCGGTGGCTTTAAAGCATTACTTGACTCTCATTTTCAAAAAGCCATTTGTGCGAATAACCTTAGTTTGTTTTGTGATATTAACTGTAATTACCAAGAGCAGCGCCACATCCTGTTTTCACTGGATGCCTTTCAAACCAGCAGACACCCACTTGACACTGAACAAGTAAAACTGACTGGATCCTGGACCCTTGAGCCTCTGCCTCGAACCCGTGTATCAGACGCTGAAAACAGTTGTTGGTTAGTATTTTCACCAACATCACAATTCAGCGAGACAAATGTTTGTTGGAGATATATATTTTATTAACTAACACAAAATTATTAATTCTATATAAAATATTTGTTCAGAAAATTTCAGATTCCATTATTCGTCATACTTCACATGATCATTTTACGTTCTTCTGTTTATCACGCAATTTTGCTCTCCATTCTTGTTTCCACGATAAATTCCAACGCGAGACAACATTCCATAACGTCCGGAAGGTTAAATTCCCGTACTGGTTGGACAATTCGCGAGGTCCGTGAAATTCCGTCAATTTTGAGGAAATAACGGAGTCCAGTCCAGAAGATCGTCCATTTATCCGGAAAAGTTGTGACCCACCTATCTTCCTCCATCCTTCCAAAAGTTTCTACACATTTTTCCGAAGCCGTCTATATCAACTGATGACGAAATTCTTCGACTGTTCACCTTCTCCATCCTGAAGTCTTTTTTCTTGCATGACCTTGAATATGAAGCCAACGTTAACCTTGTGAAACAAGAATTGATGTGACTATTCAGCATTTTTTATCAACCACTCAAAATTGTGAGAAATGTGGTTTCAGAAGCAAGTGATCCAACTGTCTCTTCATAAACTAGAATTTTCCCCTATTATTAGGTCCGTTTTGTTACTTTTTTCCATAATTGGTGTATGGTACAATTAACAATTATGTGTACGTTATGGGTTTCACGTTGAAATGTGTGTACTGACCACGCTTGTCTGAGCGTTTTTCTCACAGATTTGTTGAAAAATATATTATTATTATTATTATTATTATTATTATTATTATTATTATTATTATTATTATTATTATTATTATTATTATTATTATTATTATTATTATTATTATTATTATTATTAGTTGTCATCCAGTCCCCGTTTCACTTCTAGACAACCGAGTTTTGCTGCAGATGTTCCAGGATTGTCAGAACACACATCGTTATCGTGTCTTGGTATCTAAGTCATCCAGGCTCATGACGACTGCGGGCTCGCCATAAGGCATAACTACTTTACGCTATTTCTTACCTACTGTTCAAAACGCATTTCCATTTGCCAGAAAGCAATTTAGGTCACTATCTCGATCTAATCGACAGCTATTTAACTCGCACCCACAGGAGGTTGTGTGATGCAAACGGAATTCCCCTTAACTACATGGGACGGTTGTTGTTCGCTTTAACGCATACGGACTACCACTATCTTTAAGTTTCATTACCGGTAGTTAGCGGTAGGATTTCCAATCTTTCGCCCGCCCACCTTCACCCTTTAGATTCCCACCTCAAACTCAGATATATCGAAGCTTCGTTGATCAGGCGTCAACATCCGGCCCTATGGGCACAAAAACAACTGACTTTCAACCTTCGTTTACCGTGGATTTGACCGTGAGTGCCAATCAAGATCCAGCCTAATTTGTACTTTTGACCGTTTCATTCAAGTCTTGTTTGACTTTGTTTTCGTGTTAGTCACACGTTTACGACTGACGAGGGTGTGCGAAACGAATTCTTATCGTATTGGTGTCTACTGACTATTCTATGGAAATAATATGATATACTTAGACATTATTGCACGCGCTGACTATTCCGATTAATATATGCGCTGAGATTGGTAGCTGTTCCGTCCGGTTGACTTAAACCATGATCAACGCCTAATTATGTAGTATTCATTCATACTAGAGACTGCTCCGTGCACTTGGCTTAAATCATGATCAACGCTTGAGTATGCAGTATTCGTTCACGCTATTCGTTGTTCCCTCCAGTTGACCTAAAATATGGTCAATGCCTAAGTATGTAGTATGCGGTTGCACTACTAGCTGATCCATCCAGTTCACTTAAGCTATGATCAATGCCTAATTATGTAATACTTATTCACCTTATTAGCTGCACCGTCCAGTTGACCTAAAATATGTCAAACTTTGCTTCATGCTTACACAACTATAACTGCTCCGACCATTCGTCTTACCTTACGAGTTATGCCAGAAAGTTCCCTATGCTGAAACACATAGGTGGACGAGTGAAATCACTTCGGGCGAAAACACGGGGATAGAATCTGGAATCATGTATTTGATAACTGTGGATAAATGTACATCCTACCTCCGCTTATTCCTAGCACAAAATGTAGCCTTCGGTTTTCATAAGTTATTGGTGTTTTCTCGGATGATTGAAACCGTGTATCACATGAAGTCTTCATCATCATGTCGTTCATCGCATGTGATATCTGCAAGAAATATATGTACGCATATATGAAGGAACTTACTTTCTGTAGTTATATCAACAGGATAGTCGCTGCAGGTTATGTTGATTCGCTCTTTCTTTGGCCCGCTCGCAAGCGGCACACTATCAGTGGACCGGTTTAAGTCAACATTCGTTGTGGGTGGTGTGCGGGACTTGCACTCCATTATCACTGTGAAAGTGTGAACAACGGCTGAAGTAGATGGAACGGACAAAAATAAGGATTCAAAACGTGCACTTACCAGGCGACTGAGGTTGAAGCTGATTGCCACAGAATAGACACTCGTTTATGTCCGCCATTTGGATACATTCGGAATGAAATACCAGCTGATCAGTATCACGACAATAACTGTCCATCTGTACCGGGTTGCCGCAGTGTCCATATGGCAGTCCTAATGTAAACTTTTTCACCCACCTCGGTTGCATACCGCTTGTAGTTGAACCCATTGGAAAGTCGTATAAAATTAAGCCAGTATTAGCACGCTCCACTATCTTATTGGCGAAAGCAATGATGGTGTTCAAGCAAGCCACCGCCGTGCGGCTGTTGCAATCATGCAGTTTTCTGAGTACATGATTATGGGCTTTATAGTGGCGGTTGAAATTGGTTGCAGCAAGCGGCTGAAGCTGCCGGCCTACCAACCGCCGAATGGGCAAATTGTACTCTGCAAGCCACTGCTCATGAATGGGGACCTCACGTTTGTAAAGGAAAATGAACACTACAAAACACCTTACCGTAGGGGTAGAGATGTTTACGAAACACCGACAGAATGTGAATGCATGGGAACCACATTGTACGCTTAAAAGTGCATTAACAAGTGTCGTGTACGCCATCGGTGACCGGAGCGCCGCCTTCTTGTTACACTTGAAACTGCAACGTTCAGAGTGATCACTAAAGAAGTGTTTACCCTGTGCTCAGACACTGTTGCGAAAGGCAGTCGTGGAGCCCGTCCCTTCAGATGTTTTTGGACAGCGTGATCTGTGATCGTCGTCATTCTGTGAAGAATGTTCTTCACGTACCAGTCAACCTCCGCAACCTCACGACGGTCACACCCACAGGTCGTTTGTATTTCATACTCTCGTAGCAGCCACTCACTGTGGTTCCATATTTTCTGAGTGGCGACGGCTAGGAAGTCTCTTGGGTGCGTTCTTTTCTTCAACCGTCCGTTCGCGTTCTCCAGCCTATTGTTTGCTCCATTGCCGTAGTGGACAACATTGCCTTGAGCATGGATGGCCCACTTCGGCTCGATGTGCAGCCAATTACACAGTAAATACTTCTGAAACTTCTTATCCGTTTGGCCGATGATGTACAGATCACGTTTAAACCTATGGTTAACAGTGTAACGGTGCAAATTACCGTACCTCATTTTCGGCCGTGGCCATTCGGTGAAAGAGAAAACGGCTTCGCAAAGATTTTGTCTTACAACAAATATGACGGACGAATTTTGCCCACTCACATGCTTACGTACGGCATCGCTTACATGAAAGTGACACAGCAGGATGTCGCAGCCGAGCACTAAATGGATTGCCCTGATCTGCGCAGCCATCTTATCAATGACAAATGTTTTCACCGCAATCGGCTCGCCCATCATTTCCCGAAAAATTTCGAAAAGTCTGCGTAGTGAAGCATACTTCTCAATACGAACTTACCCGTACATCACGGGTTGGCCGTGTCCCGTACCATCTGTCACTAGGAACTGATATATCTTCCAACTTCGAAAGTATGAGGAAATATACAATGACATACTTGCGCCTGTTTGTCTCGTGAGTTGCATCCACATTCACAACATGTGGGAGACTTCGGGATAGTTCAATCTGCATTCGCTGGACGAAGCAGATATGCGTATATCGGTCGCCTTCATCCCTCAGAGTGCACACCACACCTATAGCACTAATCACCGACAGCACCTTATCAAGGTTCTCTAACATACAGTGATCAATCTTACGTAACAAACTCACTTGACATTGCAGGTTTCAATTTGTGGCGGATGTTTCCAACGCCGCCATTTGTGATAAACTTCCCGTAAACATCCGCTACATAGTGCTTAACGTCGGCAGTTGGTGTACTGTACTGGAACGGACTCCAGCACTCGTTCAATTCATCGACAGTGAGTCCACGATTCTTAGGATGGGACTCATATAGCACACGCCTGAGAGGGTGGTTGTGCTCCAACCCGGGAAAGCCCACAACCAGACACGCATCTCGTCGGATCACATAAAATCGTGATCTCCAACATGTGTCGCGAGAACTGGTTCGTTAAAACTAACAACAGTTAACCCACTAGACACGCCGCACATACCTGTGTACACTCCTACACCTTTTGTACTTCGTACAACGATGATAAATCTGCGCGGTGTTCAGAAAACCAAGTCATCTTACCTCATTGTACTTCGAAGCAGTTTTCGACCTACGGTTCGTCTATGTACCTCTGAAGACACTCCTGAAAGTGTGAGAAGGTGCAAAATTCGCGATCCTCAAATATCGCCTTGAAAATAACAATATAATCCAATTCTTACAAATAAAAAGTAAACAACTGGAAGTGTAATTAAAAAAACGGCAAAAGTTAAAAAGTACGTTAAAAATAACCCCAGCATTCTTGACAGCATTAACACACGAAATCGACCACAACAACGGCAGACACCAGTCTTCGAAAAACAATCACGAGAAGGTGATTTTAAATTAATGGTCAGTTAAAACAAACAGATATGAGGCCATGACGCAGATTCCGACGATTTCAATTTCCGCATCAGCTATCAAGCCATTAAAACCATTTCTCCCAGGAAAGTAAATTTCCCGAACACGACAGCTCGGGAACTCACGTTCTACGGCTAGCATTCATGTCCAAGTAAGTAGATTGCAATGTATATATTACACTGTTAGCCTATCGCCAATCTAAGAACCTAACTTCATAGTCATACCTGGGACTGGAAATCCCGCGAACAAACTAGTCATACCGTTCTCCACCTTATACCATATGGAAGATCTGCATGCAGTACAATGCACTTGGAGTCCTTATCAAATACTGCTGATTCTGATCTGTCCAGAGAATGAAATCGCTAGCTTAGTCCCGCTGACCTAGCCAATAGAGAACGTCTGAGTAAACAGTATGCATTCACGCTGGTGGCTGCTCCACCCGATTAACTTAGGATATGAAAAATCCCACAGAAGGCAATACGCATTCACACCAGTAGCCGCTTAAGCTTGATTCACTTGAGCTATCAACAACGTCTCAGTATCCAGTGTGCGTTCACACTAGTAGCTGCCTTTTCCAAATGGCTTTTACCGTGAACAATATAGAGAACGCACACACGTGGGAAGTGATGAGAAATTTGTATTTAAAGGTACACATCCCGGTGATCGGCACCCAGCTTGGTTTCATCTGTTTCCGTATAGTGTTCCGTATGAACGTTACGCGACCACAGTCTAGTCGAAAACAACGCAAAAGAATGGACAGAATTTACTTCTGAAGATTCTCGGTGAGAGGGTGGGACATGATACCCTTTTCTTACATCGTTCCGCATACATCGAAGATGGAAACAACCATATGATGGTGTCATTTCCAACCATTTTGAAAGCAACGTTCATCGGTCAGTATCTGCATGAAATCTTGCGAGCAAGTAGAAATAGTATAACTATCGTATAAACAAGGCAG
>LUCH01018918.1:0-10815 GCA_013368495.1 Paragonimus heterotremus | reverse complement strand
CTGGCGTTCGGAGCTTGCTCTTTTGTTCCTGAATGCTGCCTGTGGATAATATGCTACTCGTGAGTAGTATACTACTCACAATGAAACTGCCTATCATACAACAACACTACATCTTGGGCAGTCCAAAATGCTGTAGCTCTGGTGGCAATTGTGCAGATGCAACGACGCTGATGCGTGCAGGGACTTTTGAAACCGTTCACGGCAGGCAAGAAATGACAAATCGTTAAAGCTAAGCTTGTTGTGCTTTATTGTAGATCAAGGGGATTTTGCGCAGAAGTTAGCTTTAAGGTGTTTAGAAGAAAACCAATCTTGGAAAATCTAGACTTCCGTTGATTTCAAACCAGCGACAGAAACAACATACCCGAAAGCGGTAAATGCTGTACCAGATGAGCTACGGAGCTGGCAGGGCTGAACTATTTGGTGGACTGCATATGGCACAGTTGGTTGCGTAGGTAACTAGGTCCAAATGTGAAATCTCTGGGCTTCTGGTGTGGCTTCGTAGCACAGCTGGTGGAGCATTTACCGCTTTTGGGCAGGTTGTTCCTGTCGCTCGTTCGAATCTAGCGGAAGTTCAAATTATTCGCAATTGGGTCTCTTCTAAAGTATCAAATCTACCAAACTACTTGTCAGTAATTTGAAGTATTTTTAATAAGTGGTTTGGCAGGTTTGCGATTTTAAATAAGACCCAGTTATGAAAACTCATGACTTCCACTGGATTTGAACCAGCGACAGAAACACCATACCCAAACACGGCAAACGTTTTATCATCTGCGCTACAAAGTCTCGCCAGGTTATCCACCCGTCCCCCTGTCTCATAAGAAATCCATCAAATGATCCAAGGGATCAACTGTTCCGGCAGGATTTCTCCAACAATCCGCGTTGGAATCCACCGCCGCCAGTGTTGAACACCGAAATTGTACTACTAATAAGGTATTTGTTGGGTAGCCTCAAACGGCTTGAGGTTGGGCCCATTTTGATGGAAAATTACTCAATGAACTATACTAAACCCTCAAAGCGACTTGGTTTTCATGTTTACATTCAGGTGACAGACCGTGGTAAACGAATTATCTACCTCCTACGTTACTGCGACGAAATGACGTGGGAAACCAGTGAAAATTATATCACGCTACCGCCACCAATGTAATTAATGATGGTACGCTATCACAGTTGAACAATAGTATGAAAGGTTGTTGCGCAACAACCTAACAACTGAGCTACTGGGCTGAGTTGAGCACATTAAATACGTTGCAGCAACTATTTAAAAATCTGTCTACTAACCAACCGCTTGAGTAGGCAAAAAGACCAATTAAATTAACTCGCCACAGCAAGTGTCACTTTGTTTCTCAAAGTATTAGAGTGCCCATAGGCACCTCTGAGACATATCAGAATGTAGTCGTGATGCCAAAAACAGATTTCACTCTAACCCAACTAGACACATGGAAATGAGCAATGACTCACTAGGGGCTCCGAAGCACGTTACTTTACAATCTAATTCTGCGGTTCACAGTTTACGTGAATTCAAAGACACTCATGAAGGATGACTTCGATTACTCTAGATGAGTATAAGCTCTAGCACACAGATCGGAAGCTTGTTCTATATATCTGGAAGTGTCATATGCAACACCAGATTGCCCACTGAGACTAACTTTTGGTGAACACGGTTATAGAGTGGGTATGAACGTGTGCTGTGTAATTCTAGGTTCAAACCAACACATCTACCATCGACTGCCAGTAGGGTTTGTACTCTGTGCTTTGTCGGTAAATGAGCACAGACATGATAAAACAATACCAAGAGAATTAAGCTTTGTTTGAGGAAGTTTGAGTTTTGTCTAAATAGTAAAAATAGTTTCGGTGAATATACAGAACATGTGTGTGCAGGACATGTGAAAGTTAGATGTAACGTTAATTGGACTTCGGAGGTGAGACTTTTAATAATTGCTGATGGCGCGTATAGTTCTGGAGGCTTTTTCATCCGTTGAACTACTGAGATCCATTATCATTCATTCAGACAGCAGCCTGTCAGAAGACGTTTTAGTAGGTACGTGCAATAAATCGACAGCTCCCAGGTATACGCGAGAACAGCCTTGCTTAGAAGACAAGCAAGGAAGCCATAGATTACACTAACTATCAATAGGTAAGGGAGACTAAAAGTCTAGCCGTGGAGCAATAGGGCAAACCGGAAGTACATGGTTCGTCATCGATGACCATCAGGCAACAAACATGCAGACCAACTCACACATCAAACTGACTGCAGAAACATCTTCGGGGTTCACTATTCAGTATGAACTGGTATTTTTGACAGCGTTTTACATACCATGCGGCTGATTGGCTTGGATTGCCCGCAGATCAATACAGAGTCCTCCCCCCAAAGTTACTGTGGAAGTAACCTTCTGATCTAACGGAGAACAACTATAGTCAGCTTGACGGCGAGGTAAGCAAGATAGTTTCATGGTCTAACTTCCCTTTGTATGCTGGCCAAACATACTTATCAGATACTAGTTTGACCGTGATATGAAAATCAGTTGTAAAGCATACGATATTGAAAGACCAAAGACACTAGCCGACGGGGCTATCCCGCGGAAGCGTCACAAAGAATGGTATTCGAAGCTGTCTGTAATGAAAGATTTGCAAGTTCCAGGAAGAACTGTTGGCATTGATGCAAAACCAATTCCTTCGACTAAAAGAATCTAAAGTCACTGCTGTTGATACGACCGTGGGGTAGGTCGGTCGAAGGATGCGTCGACTTAGCGCAGTTCAGAATAGATTGCTGTTAACATTTAGTCGTGCCGTGAAAACGACGGCCAGCATTGGATGTAGCGGAACATGGGTACTCACGCATACATTGCATCTCGTCAGTCTGCGAATGAATACCCCGTTGATCGGTGTGTTGTCCCAATACTGCAGGCTAGCCATAAATACATCTTCACAAACTGACGGTGAACTTAAGTGTTAGGAATTTTTGAGGAGCTGTGGCAAGTTAATTCGTTGTTCTTCTCCATAAATATTCGTCACCAAAATGCCTTCTATACGAAGTTCGACAAACCCAAAGCCCACGATACCCTCACTACTAAAAAATTGAAATGCTTGCATGATGCTTTTCAGACCAAACTGCATGCACAGGAAATTGGAATAACAAAATATTGTAATGACTTGTATTATAGGTACCTCTGGTGGTAAGCACGAACCCGATCGATTTTCAGGAATGCACATTGTCTTTAAAGGTGGTCGTGATGTCTTGAATATATGAAATAGGGCAACTGTCAGGCACCGTGACGTTAATAAGCTGGCGGTAATCTGCAAACGGACGCCAGTGACCCGACCTTTTCGGAACCATGAGAAGAGATAAGTCTCAAGGGCTCTTTGGCAAACATATTGTTCAAGTTCAAGTTCAATTTGCACAGGACGAAATGGCTGTCGCCAATCGAGCGTCCAGAATATTTGCACCGGAATGCCAGAGAACAGCACCCAGAGCTGCGACTGTCCCACTTGAAGCGGGAATGACGGATATTTCAGATTCCGTTTTTCGATTTCGAGCCCGTTTTGATTATCTGGTAATCTGAACCGAACTAGGCGCGCGCAATCTTCAACTTGTCCACTGCTATCTAACTGAATGGCAAGCCAGTCAAGACGTCATGGTGATAGGTTGCACCTGTAATTGAGGCCAACCAGGTAAGCTACCTGAGATGATTAGGATACTGTTCAACAAGTAAGATGTATTTTATCGTAACTGCGTCTCCGTGCACAGTGACTGACCAGAGCCGTTTTAGGGACATTCTGGCAAATTGGGAATGAAACATGCGGTCAACTGGTCGACGATGTCGTGTACCGTATATCAAGTCAAAATGTTGAATATGAGTACTTGAATGTCTACCACAGTAAAAACACATCAGACTCTCGTACCACAAGTAAGTGAATGTCGATCACATACGTTCGCCACATGCAAACTTAATTACCCTTGTATAGCTCGGCCACGAGGCTTCAGTGGAAAAACGCTGACAAGTGCATCGGTATCGTTAAGACAGTGAACTCTGGACTTGCATCTCGAATGAAAAACAGTCCACTACAAAGCCAGCAACTTCGGTTACCGTAGTTTGGCTGTAGGCCAGATGATCTGTTACTTTTAGAAGAAGGAATAAAGGCTGCGGCAGGACTGAACACGAACACCGAAAGGCTGGTTGTACTTGCAGTGTTTGGGGTTGACACTCGCTGTAGACGCTTGTCCAGTTCAGGAATTATAACGAGTTGATTATCAGTTACAATGTCGTGATAGATTATGCGACCTTGAGCGGTGTTTTCAAAAAACTGCACGTCGAAGTGTCAATTTAAACAGATAATGGAGGAATACCTCCAAGCCCAAGCTCGCTGCATTGAGCATCCGAGGATCGATCGCGTCGGGTCCTAGTGGACTATACGGACTGACCTTAATTTAGAGAACCTGGTCAGCAAGCACGGAGAAGTCGACAGTCGGGAGTGATTGTTGAAAGTTTCGTCGAGGGAGAATTGTCATTTCGGTGGAACCACGTATTAGATGGCTTAATAGTACCCCATGAATAGCTCGGCGATGACTTGGAGGTTTGTGGTGATTGTCAATAAACTTATTTCTCATGACTGTTGTTTTTTACATTGATGAAAATAAGTTGTACAATTGCGCTCGACGGATAAATTACCTGCTTTGCCTAGTTCGGTTGTTATTACTATTGCGTCAAAGCTAGCTCTGGGGTTGAGCTAATTTAACTACTTCATTTCTGTATTACTGGAACCATCACAGGGTTGGAAGAAGTTTACTTGTCGGGTAGCCGCACAGGACTCGCTATTGTTTGGTTTTTCTTTGACGGTGAGTATATTTGTGTAGAAAGTTCCCATTTTTGCGAGCTACCAGCGAGACTTCCGTCTGCATCTGGTGAGTGTATTAACGGATTTACAGTTTGCACCGGTCTCATACAGTGCAAAACGCTTCTATATCTCCCAGTTTGCTTGTTTTCTGTCCGTAGAACAGACTGGGAAGTGTTTCAAGAAGGCAGTTTAGTGGCGTGTATGAAAGCGAATTGAGGACTTTCACAATTCTCGAGAAGTAAATGCCTCATCATCTTCGTGATCAGAAAGTTAGAAGAATAACAGCTTGTTTCCGCCGAGTCAGACACAGGGATGAGTTTACTTAAGAAGTGCCTTAATGTGTCAAAGTCTGTCTTCTAGCATTTCCGAACTGACGTCTTCATTACAGCTTTTCGGGGTCAGTGACAGATAACGTGAAAAACTGATAGTAAGTGATCACTGTGTCCCAGGGGCGTTTTAGTGACTTCTATCTAACAGGTAAACTCCATTCGTGATAACCAGATCAATCTGAAAGGGTGTTTGTCCCGGACGATACCTTGTAGATTGTTTAACATTTTATGTCTAGACTTCTTCACGGACCATCGCTACCAGACATTCCGTAAATCTGAGATCAGGGTGTACAATAGACGCAGATACCCCATCGGTTCTGGGTTCTTTGAAGTCATTTTTGCTAGAAAGATAGGAGGAACAATGTCCAAAACAATAATAACCTCACTGTCAAGTAGGATGTGGGAGGAAGAACGGCATACAATATTGATAAGGTGCATTTCACGAATATGAAGCTGAAGTTCTGGCCAGAGTTCGCCCCATTTGTCTTCGGAGGCAAGTTTCCAAACGACAGTTGGTGCAGGAAACTTTCAACTTAAGAAGACAACGGTCTCCTGTGAGTTCAATGGAGGAGTCTGTTCGACAGATTGAGTACCCAGGAACATTCAGCTTGTTGTTACTGATATCCATAGGCATCTTGAAAGAGTTTGTGAGGGCTAGTGTGATGTACCATCCATCTGTTTTCTAGGAGTTTGGTTAAGGGGTTAGGACGTTTCCCAGGTAGCACAACAGCGAAGAGCCCGCGCGGGCCCCAGGCGGGCATCGGCGGGCAAGAGGCGGGCGTGGGGCGGGCAGTGGGACTAGGGCCCCGCGCGGGCCCCGCGAGGGCATCGGCGGGCAGTAGAAAAAATTTGCGAGCGAAGCTTTTTCAGCCTTTCTAATACCGGCGATTCTATTCAAAACAATTTCGGTACTCATTTTCAACGCTTGGAAAGTCTCTCAACCCCCTCTTATCTAATTTTCAAGAGAAATCCGCGAAGGGAATGAAAATTATATTCTGTCATTTTACAACATTTTCGTTTCAACTCGTTCAAATTTTGCAGAAACAAATTTGTCCATCAGAAGAGTTTAGTCCCATTCACCAGCAACCCGATTTCTCACATAGCACCCACGGATAGCCAGAACAGAGAAGGGAAAGGACGAAAAATTAGATGTAAGATAAAGTTGCACGGATGAAGTAGAAATGGCATATCTCCGTACATTATCGAGATAGAGTTGAAGCAAAACACAACAGACTTACAGTATTCATTCTAGGCATTCTAATAATACCACACGTATTTGTCTGTTCATATCCGGTTACCCGAATATACCATCTTGAACTTGTGCAAAATTCAAACATGAACCATAATTATACAAGTTTTATGCGTGTGTTTGAAATTCCATATCTTCGTAAATAATCGAGATAGAGCAAAAGTGAAACACAACAATCTTACAGTATTCATTCTAGGCATTCTAATAATACTACACATATCTGTCTATTCATATCCGGTTACCCGAATATACCATCCTGAACTTGTACAAAATTCAAACTTCAACCACAGAAATACAGGTTTCCAGGATTTCTTTGAAGTGTTGTATTTCCGTAAATACTTAAGGTACAGCGCAATTGATAGAATAATCTGAAAGTACTCCCCCTAAATTTTGCTTCAGAATATAGGAAGCAAGTTAATTTCATCCATACCATGAACTACGAACAAAAACACTCGACCTTCTCCGCACCTACCTCAATTGTCACTACAGCGCAGCCATAAGAAAATGTCTGAAATTACGAGTGCGCTTAAACAAACAGCAGCAAATTTGATGAAAATAATGACCCATTTTTTGAACTGGATTTAACTGATTTCTACATATGGCATAATATGGCATAATGAATTGTTTGGATTTTTATTTTCGACATTTTACTCACTGCCCGCCCAAACCCGCGTGATACCGGCATATCAGGGCGGGCAGTGTGCTACATGGGTTGATATGTGTGCACTCGAGTGGTTGTTGAGATCACTTTAGACGCCTCCAAAATCCTAAACTCCCTGTGACGTGGGATTTGTCTGACTAGTATCGTCATATCTGTTCCCATTACCTTGTGACTGCAAATTTAACACATACCATTAAAATCAAAGTTAGTGCGTTGAAGTGGTTACTGTAACCTTACCTGTAGCTGTATTATGAACACGCGTCATTTTTAACACTGTAGGCTAGATTTCACAGATTAACAATGTTTTAGCCAATGCCGTTGGCAACGCCGCCAAACCAGTTTTCTTCCTTCCACTCTTCTCCGGACAGAAGTGTTAAGATTACATTTAGAATCCGCATTAGTAGAGTCGTTTTTGTTAACTGCGTGCATTTTTGTTAGTTGAGTAGCGGTCTGTTTGAAGTTTTATCCCAGGATGGCGAATTGACTGAATTCTGAAGGTCGTCTAAAGTTTTCATTGATACTCATCCTGTTTAGTGGCTGTTTAGTGGTTGTGCTAAAGTTTCTCTCACGTCCAACTCCTTAGCGCCTATGCTTGTTGCATCGACATCGGCTTGTGTAGGGTGAGTAAATAAATAAATGAAGTATGTCTCCTCATTTCGTTTCCTCGTTACAACTTCTGACTCATGCCAGCATAAGGTTAGAGAAACTTTGAGCGTATCGGCCAAAGAGCAAGGACTTAGCCTCACGGTGAAGTTACTCCATCAATTAACTGGGAACAAAAGTTAATAGATGACCACTGGGGACAGCATGGCAGAAAGTATCCTAATAACGCGGGGGAACGCTTGAACGGCGACTAAGTTTCGCGCGCCCACTTTGCCGGGGGCAGGCGCTTCGTCACGGCTTTGAGTGTATGTGAGCGTCCTTGTACGGTGCTTTGTCCGCTCCCAATGATGTGAAATCAACGGCTCTCAAATTACTGCTTTCTGCTGAAGGGTATTCGGTGGTTTTGTGCCCACAAATATTTGGATGAAATTTTGGGTTAGAAGACGGCTTAATGATAAAAGATTCCAGCCCACGTGAAGAAAGTGCCCTCAGGGCAATCCAATTATCAGTCTTTTTAGATGGCGGAGTTGACCCCTGTAAAGTTATAAGGTTATGGTGCTTGTGAATAAAATATTTATATAAATACGAGGTCATTTGAATCCTGGATGACATCTGTCTGCTTGGTTGTACTGAATAGGTCTTAGCAAGACACCTGCTAGACCAATCTAATAAGAAGGATTTGAAACGGGTTTACGCAGATAATTTCTTAATTAGAGCAAGACCGATACGGTCATTTTCTGTCAGGCTTAACATGGTTATAAACACAACAGGTTATGATATACTCCTTTTGTGGACACCATCAAGGTGTTTGATCTCGTGAACCATAAGGTGCTGTGGACGGTGCTCGGTAAATGTAAACCCCTAGACAAATTTGTCACTTTAATTAAAATGTTGTAAGTGGGATGGTAGGCGACGGCTTGATCGTGTGGACAGACCTCTGATGGTTTTGATATTGGCAGCGACTTGTCGTACGGCTACATCTTAGCTACAGCACTGTTTATTTTGACCAAAATATTACGGTTGCTGTTCAAAATCCGAAAACGGAGTGCCAGCTAAGTATCATGCAAATGGCCACCTGTCGGATTTTCAGCGTCTGGGCGCCCAGTTTAATTACAAAGTCCAAGTATTCCGCGCTGTTATTCGAAGATTACGGCGCACCGCTTACATGGGACACCAGGGTACCCCAGCGACTCGCCACGGAGTTCGCTACCACAACGTTCAAATCTGGACCGTATATCAACACTAACAGAGAATTTTCTTCTTTTCACTCTTCTCCGCACAGAATTGTCAAGACCGCAATAGTAGAGACTTTTTTGTTAACTGTGTGTGTTTCTGTAGGTCGAGTAGCGGTCTGTTGGAAGTTTTATCCGAGGGTGGCGAGTCGCAAGCCCGTATGGCGAAGGCTAACGCTGATTTCGGACGTCTTGAAAGACGTACTTGAAATAACAGTAGCCTGAAGATGAACACTGCGCTGTTTTTCTATCGTTCATTGGTGCTGCCTAAGTTGCTGTGCTGAGGAGAAACTGGAGCACTGCACAGACAGGATGCAGGTTATGTGAGCAGCCTCCCTTTGCAGCGTCTAAGACGCATCTTTTGTATTCGGGGTCGGATATGGTTCCGAAAACTGAGTTGTTTTGCCGAGCAGACACAAAAAATTGAAGCCATAATGATCACCAGTCGGCTTTGCTGGCTAAATCACGCCCGCTGCACAGGGGATAAACAGATTTCGAAGTAGTTGTTATGGCAGCAACTGAAAGCAGGTAGGCGGTGGTTGGAAGGTGAGATACCACGGTATTATCCAACCAACTCTTCCCTGTTACACTACCTATTTTGGATCTTGAGAAAACTTAGTTTCGAACCGAAGACCGGAGAATTACGATCCGGACACGAAGTTAAAGAGAAAAGCGCAGCACGTAAAGTAACTATGGGTACCACAAGCCGTGGTGACGCGACTTTACATCGCTTCGAAGATCTTGGCCGCAAACGCGCTCACACCCCCAAATTAGTAGGTTATTAACCTACCCATAGCATACCGTTAACAAAAAACGACGGGTATCTTGAGCTCAGTTAAGTTATTTCAGTGTTCCTTTTGGATAGACCGCACCCAGTAAATACGCCTACTCTGACACCAGTTGGCAAGGAGTCAGATCCGAGTAGGCGTGCAACAAAATCCAAAGGCAGTCCGACTCCGGCTAGAGTCGGATCGGAGTGGGCCAGAGTGGGATTCCAGTAGGCCAGAGTAGGATCCGAGTAGGCCAACTGCACTAACGGCACCTCCCTTACATTCCTAGTTGTCTGCTTCAACAACTGAAGTAGATCAAAACCTATGTCATCCAACGCGTATGACCTACTGACGCTATTCCGTAGGTTTCACCGAATCCTCTTCGATCTTATCCGGCAACAAGGTGCCTAGCCAATTAAACAGGATCATCTTTGTGATGGAGCGTTTACTACGAACGCCTCCAAATGATCTGACGCGAGCCGACATGGAGATGGGCAATGGATCTATCCTACAACTCTCCAAATTGCTCCTACGACGGACACACTACCGTAGACATCTTCTACGTGACCGCTGAACACGCAGAAATAAACCGCAATTAAAAAAGGACATGTACATTTCATTGAAAAAAACTGATAGAATTCAAGAAGTGAAGGCAATAAGAAACAAATCCCGCTGAAGCAGGAGGCATCCTCAAATCCAGTATGCAGGACGCGAAATAGGAATGGAACAAAATCTGGTAAAAAGAACAACTAAAAAGGGGGGAACGACATGGTATGAAGAAAAAAACGGAGAAAAACAAGACAGCAATACTGAACACGTAACACGAATCAACAAGACATGTAACATCAAAAATAAACTTTGTGTGAAACACGCATTATAGACCCCTACGAGGCAACTATCATTGGCTATGATTCTGGCAAATGTCCAATTCGCGTCAATGATTTCGCGTTGAAAGTTGTCAACATGTGAAGTCAAAATTTGAGGTGCACTCTTACCCGGTAGATGTATCCCTGGTGGTGGTAGAAGTTTCCGATATATTCGCGCCTCATTTTTATATAATTATTCGTGATTATCCAAATCTACAGAACCAACCTGGATACAAGAAGATACAACAAACGAATTTGGCGGTGTTTTTGTA
>LUCH01018917.1:0-11133 GCA_013368495.1 Paragonimus heterotremus | reverse complement strand
CACGTGGTCATTGCTACCGGGAGTTGACTGTGGTAACAGCGAACTTTTAATGCGTGGGATAAACGGGATCTGCTAGAATTACTCTCTTATTCAGGAGGAACGTTATTCTAACTTATAGCAAACGTAGTGTGGTGGAGTTTATTGTAGACATTTGTTGTAGACTATTTTGTTACCTTGTCGATTCATTTTTGGTTCCACTACACATGAACCTATAGAGTGATTGCGGAACCAAACAGGAGGGCAGATTTGCGTAGAAAAGTTTTACATTGAATTACCAGGTCACTTTTGTTCAATTCTGACAACGTATAAAAATGATGCAAAACCATCACTGCACAGAAATGGAATATCTTTGAAATATTATTAAAAATGGAAAATGCCGCACAAACATTACTGTCTTTGACAACCGAACCTTAGGAAAATCAATGATGGTTCCGTCGTGTGGGTATTGAGCATTTTCTATGCATGCATAATCATTCCCAGAATGCTTCGACGACTTGTTCATTAGTAGTCTTTTGGTAATCCAAGATAAAACTAAATCATACGTATAACGGATTCGGATCAATGCCAATTCCCACCATGTTGATATTACGTTTTCTAATATCAAGCCAATAATTTTGCCTCTAAACCCTACCTCCGTTGTGCACTTGTTGCATGAACAGTTGTTTTCTTCGGTTTAATCATCAGGCTAATTAAATACTGGGGCCCACTGCTGTCAACTCGACAACATCCAAGTTCAGCTGGACACCTATCTCACCTTCAGATCAAACTTGTTCAAAGTAATTACAAGATAAATTGCTTTTGTTTTTACTCACCTGGTAATGGGGTTGACGTAACCTGCTACCTACATGGTTCAATGATGAGTAACTGAATGCAGATTGTCTGCTAAAGCGTCTTTGTTACAAAAACTGAAAACGATAAAGGAGGAGAGTAGAAACTTGGGCAATAGAGATTTCAGACTGTGTATTTGTTAAAGTTTACGCAATCTCTGTTTCTACTCGTGAGTTTGAGCTGCCGAGCTCACAGTGACGTAACCGGATGCTCAGGGTCTGGATAACGGTAAACATTCAATCTCTCGTCCCTTTAGACCGATAACTTGATACTCGGTAGGCGACCTGAGAAAGCATATTTCTCACTGATAAAGTGATTATCACCTGTCAAACTGGCAACAATCGCGCTTGAAACCACTTTGATCACACCACCAACAATCAGTAATTGTGGGCATCCGTCGTCCTCTCGGGCGAGTCCCCCCCGTACCGGCTGTCGATCACGTGTCTAGCTTGCTTTATCGATCATTTATTTAGAAAACCGTGAGGTCAGCACGAGTTGTCTTTGAAAACACACCGTTAGACAGAATTACTTGTGACAACGAGTCGGTGCACTGCATGTAGCATTTCCTAATGTTTTTAGATAAGATCTTCAGTTTCACTGGTGTCACACCGATTACGAAGTGGTGATTTTTGTATATTCCAGTTTGTGCAAGTTATAAGATTCATAAATTCCTAAGCAAATAAGGCAACTAGACACAGAGTTCACCCATCGATCGACCGGCACTTGGTTTGAGATTACAAAATAGAAAATCACGGGATAATCGATGGGCTGAGAACGTTAGCTAGGCATCGAGCATGAAGCGGGTATCGATGTTAGGCTTCACAAAAGGTGGGGTGTATATGTCATTGGCTGTGTGCAGTAAGTTCGATTTCATTCTCGCTGGTATGTGGATATGTGGTGATCAAAGATTGTTTGGTAAACTCTCGATTGAGGATAGACTAGAACTGATTTTTCTACGCGATGACTTTCTGTACAAGTGAACTGACACGGATCAGACACAAGACAAGAAGAAACGTTAAAATAAATTATTACGACCACTATAAGTCGAAGAATAATACTTATTCAGCACATTACTATTCCATCAATTTGGGCAAATAATGACATAATGGTACGGCCACTCAGTAGATTCACTTTTGTACTAGAATGTTCGCCCTAGCTCAGAGTCAACTTTGTAATTCCGACAAAAAAAGGAACACAATTTGTAACCACGTAAACTTCTTTGTTGACCACAAATCAAGTGTTTTTATGGATCATTCCGCATGTCGCGACCTTTAAATCTGTTAATGTGAGAATTACTGATGAGTAGTAGGGGATTTTTTTTCAATTATATGTAAATTGAGCAACATCCACAGTTGATCACAACTGTTGCATTCCATAGACTTTCCAGCAGGATTCTTTTCGAAAGGAGTTCGACTGGAATTTCAAAAAAGTCCGACTGAGAATTCTATAGCTGGCCGGATACGAAAGTGCGAAGTGTAGTGTAACAACGTCTTACCAGAGCACATTCGTGAGCAGACAAAAACCTAGTGTTAGAGCCCATAAACATTGTGGATCCACTGTGAATAGCTCTCTCTTTTTATATGAGGATGTGAATTTGACGTGTTGACATATGCTATCTGCAGGTGGAATGCGTCGTCACCTTGCAGAACAACTGAGGACCAGCAATTCATTTTTCATTGGTTGGTATCTGCAAGCTGGGACACGTACACTATCGCAACCAGATTTAACTTTAGTACACGAGGTGAATGCAGAATACATTCCAAATTCACTTCATCCAGTTGTGTACATTATGAACCGTGATACCTGTTGGACAGCATAAATTTGTGAACAGTGCAATCATTCATGCGCATCAAATATGAAGTTGACAGACAGTAACGAACAAATGTCAGGATAATCCTCTGCTATTCATTCCTTTGCAAACGAGGCTATCAAACTAAAGAACTCTACACCAGCCAATCAATTTTAAGATTGAAAATCGACAAAAAGGCGTAAGAGCACTAAATTTGTTTACTTAGAGATTGAGATTGTACAAAAGTACCTGAGATCGGGCATGTGAATTATTCATAAAATTGGTAATTTACTACATCGTGCATGTGAGTAGTAGTGGAATTCAAGGTGTGCAGAAAAATGTGTAAGGGGATAAGAACATGCATTTTCTGAGGACATTTTGAGAGTGTTACTTATGAGGGGTTTGTATGTATATGGACAAACGTTTCAAGCAATACACCGTGCGCACTAGCTCTCTGAAAAGTTCTACTCACTCTTAGATTAACAGTTTTTATTTGTTTATGAGCTATATTTAATTGTCCAAAGCCTTGGAAGAGAGCAGGCAGTAAAAAGTGGCATTATTTTGATTTTCCAAAGGGTGCGGATTTTCACAGACCTTATATATATATATATATATATATATATATATATATATATATATATATATATATATATATATATAACGACTCTCTCGGACAAAGAAAATGGTGTTGGAAGATTTTAATCAACTCAACAATTTTCCTAAGGTGTTCAGTTCACGAACCATCCGTTTTCACGTGACTTAAATGATCATGCGAACAGTGAATGTGGTAATAATGAACAGAGAGGTTAGAGGTCGAGCACATAACCACAGCTATGAAGTCTATATTTTTAAGACTGTGCAAAACACAGTCACCCAAAAACCCAAACATTTCAGGATAATGGGTCATTATCGTAAATTGCAGCTTAATTTAGTTGTGAGTCTCACGTCACTTGTGAGTTGTATATGCAAACAAAATCCAAAGAGAAGCGATCCACCGAGGAAACGGTGAGCGTCAAAAAGATAATCATTATCATACACTGACGCTCCATTAATTTTCACACACTAGTCAAGCAACTGAATGAAGGTTCCATAAACCAACATCCTCTGGTCATGTAAAAAACGAGTATATACATGTACGTTAAACAACATTATACGTCTGAGTCGACAGTCTCACACTGGTATGGAAATGCGACGGCTCTGATTAAACGAGGCAAAAATAGTAGTCAACGCGAAACATTTGGCATTTGTTCATAAATTGAGCTCAAAGCTCCCCGTGAATTGCCATGACTCACTGGTGAATATGTCGATTTTTGTTACTTCTAATAATCCCGAGGAATAATTCATAAGAACCACATGAAACAGATCCATGCTATCCATGTCTCACGAAAGGGAATCAAACAGCATTTTGGCTTTCTTAGATGTACTCATCACTAGAGGGGAGGATGGGACATTACAACGATCGATCCATCGCAAAGCTTTGCCCCGATAGAAGACATGTGGGGTGCGGTCAAAACCCTATTTCATAGGGCCAGGAGTATTTACACTCTTGACAAACTGTAGATGGAACAAGAAATGCTGAGAAAAATGTTGCTGGCAAACGGATATCCTGAAAAGTTCATGGACTTTCACGGCATGATGAGCAAATACAATGAAACAGTGCTAACGGCTCGAATGAAAAAATTATTTTTATTTTTGCGATTTAAGAGTGATCATCTGGCAAACGACATCAAACACAATTTGCAGTGTGCCCTATCCCGTACGTATGCGGCTGCCAAATTACGCTTGGCTCAGACCACTAAAGGACTCGTTCTACACAATCGCGAACGCAGTCTGTCGGACCATTCTGTCTCTCACGTTGTCTACCAGTTCACTTTCAATTGCGGTGACGTTTACATAGACAGAACAGACCGACAGCCATCTCAGCAAGTGATAAAACACGTCCCAGACTGGTTAAAACAGCTTACGAGACAACAATTTGAAACCGGTAAATCTGCTACTCGAAACCTCGCATAATCGATTGCCAGACACCTCACGATAACAGGTTACCAGATTGACCTAAATAGATCATTCGAAATATTATTACGTCAACAGAACCCGAAGCTACTGGTCTTTAGCGAAGCCATGTTGATCAGAGCTCACCAGCCGGCGCTGTGCACAAAAGTGGTTGAAGCAACCTATAGGATTGCGGTGGTGGTGATGATATAATACGTGGTGTGATTGTATGCATGTCCATATCTTCTCTATCTCTAAGTGTCTGTCACATATAACTTGCACGTTTTACGCTTGTGACTTATGAAAGTAAAGGAAATGTTAACATGTCGCAACATATGTCTTCTCTCTGCGTTGATGGAGAACTAGAAAGATAAAAAGTTACGCAACAAAAACGTACACAAGAACTAGTGTTTAGTTTTCAAAGTCACATTAAGCTGCCAACCAGCACGGGCTGTGTACAACTGGGGTTGTGTACGGATAATTTCATATGAACGTTCTGTCAAAATTACGATTGATTTTTCGGACATAGATTGTCATAGATAAAAAAATGGAGCCAAACATTGCTTGTTCACAGATTAGAACACACCTTATTAAACACTGTGCAAATCGAGAAGGACTTTCCACCAGAGGCCCATATATGCGTACGCAAAGTTCGGCTAAATATGAACATGTCATCCTGTTCTATCCAAAAAAACTTGATAAGACTAGTATCAAATTAACTGACCGGATCTAAGGTTTATCGCCGTTTCAACCGGTAATCGTCATGTACACGGATCACAAAGCGCATCTGGTATGTGCAGTCTATCAGAGTTAAGTTTTCAGTTACAGGTTGTACTTCAAGTTTTTAGAAATAAGATGGTAGTAATCAACGCATAGTGTTGTTAGAGGGGGAGGGTCAAATCCAATTAGGATAAGAGCTACACCTCTTGGTGTGATCTGAGAGGTAATCTATTCAGGGTCCTAAATGGCTGTAAGAGCTACATGGGACAGGATGAAAATAACTTTTAGAGTAGCCCTTCTGGAGGCAGTCACTGTATATCTATATTATTTTTTTAAAGTTGGCTTTTGGTACTGAAGATTCAATGCGAACTGACACTTTGTAACACTTTTCGTTTTGTGTTCCTCAAATTGGTCAAGTTTATGAAAGGAACCGAGCGCTTCAAGCTACCTCTATCTTTATATTAACTCGGAAACGTCATTAAATTTACTTCAGTAAGCAAATGTAACTCTGAGCCATTAGATCTAATATTGTCACAGAAAGGTAACGGATTTTCGGCGGAACGTAAAATATACACTCTGTGACATGGATTTTTGAATAACTGATTGACGGGCCTAGCTCGCTGTTCACTGCACCTCCGTTGGAATTCCCCGTATGAGGTTGTGTAACTCAGATGTGATGCTGTTTATCAGTCCACTCCAGTAATACCATAAACTTTTGGATCCATAATGAAAACTTTTGAGTGAACAGATTAGCTTGATTAGCTTTACAAACTAATTCCAAGATGCAAATAACACGCAATAATACATCGCCAACTACGTGTAAAGGTGTTTTGGGATCGAAGAGAAAACTAGTGGACAGTTACTACGGTAACCTCTGTTGGGTCTTCTCACACAAGAATGAAACACTGCTGCTTATGGCTATTCATTTATAGACACTAAAAAGTGGTGCAGAGTTGATCTGAAAAATTCTCACTGACGGGTATGTGTGCAATATTTACTGTCTATTGTTCAGTGATATCTATAGACCTGGTGTTTACCTGCCTAATAGTAATCGTTTTGTTTAAACGAACATATCTTACTAGCTTCATAGGTTCTTAAATATTGTACAAAACATGTAGTAAACGAATGCAGTTACCTTCCAGAAAATAGGTTATGATCAAATTTTCAAACGGAATGAAAATAAGCAAGTCTGATTTGCGTTAATTTCACATTGGGTCATGTCCTGTGTGCCCGTCACTATGCTCCCTAGAAGCTCACGTGATTGTTGGATTCTTAAAGCACTTGACTTAGACAGTGAGATTTCTCACACTGGGACATTCTGCCGCAACAGCTAATGCTATAGGGTTCGCGAGCAAAGTTATTGCAAAATTTAAAAAGTTTCAATACGTGGTTTTCAAAAATTCATCAGTCGAGCCAAATATCGTTTCAAATCAAATTGAAGAGATGAGACCAAATGTAGACGCTTCACCTAAATGTTTGTTTCGGTTTTTGTGATTTCCTTGATGCCGTTAACTGAAGGTTCTTGTTAATGGGCTTACCAAACGGACAATTGTTTCGTTCTGGAGAGATCAAACAGAACCAGAGAATATAATAAAACTCATAAAACTGCGATGATTAACTGTGTAAGATTTAGTCATTGGGAGGAGGGGAGACCAAAGATGTTGATCGCAAGAAAGATATCCCGGGAGTTTGTGGATATTCGCAGACAGAAAAGACCGATCGAAACTGCTGTTCGTATGGTTCCTAAGATACAGGTCTTTCTAAACTTACCCTTCAAAGGCGATCATAACAACTGACTTGAATCGGAAAATATAGTCTGCACTAACTCGTACATACCCTGTGGTTGAATTGCGGTTGATACCCATAACTATGAGTGTTACTCAGCTTGTTCATAGTCGTAGCCTAACGAAATGTTCTATCTCACATATAATCTATTAGTTCACTTGCAGTTGCGGTGACTTTTGTATCGGCAGAAGAGATCGGTACCTATGACAAAAATTTACCGAACATGTATCTAAGTGGTTAGGAAGCGTGATGATGCAACAGGCAATGTCATCAGAACGAGTAAGCCGAAATCTCATGCAACCTATTACAAGCCTCATCATGGGAACATGTCACTTTGCTCACTCCAACAACTCGTTTCAATTATTACTGTGTATTCGGAATCCTAAACTGCTTGCATTTTCAGGCAATAATAATGTGTTACCAGGAATTTCAACAAGAGATAGCATCGGCGTCAGTGTCCTTCCGTAACTCCTTTTCCTACTACTGTCTTTTGTGTTCAATTCCATTTAACTGGTCCATGGTTCGTTTTCCACTCTATATTGCAATATTTACCACAGCAACTATGAAGAATTATTTGGGGATAAAAGTCGCGATGCCATCACTTGCCTCACGTACCGCCTGTTAGATAAAACCGTCTCGTAATGAGGCTTTTGTTCTTCAGGTTTTTGTCAACACTTAAAATGTTGATGCTTAAACTATTGTTGATATTTGCATATTTATAAAAAAGGGAGTTGTTGCCAAGTTATCTTCCACTCTTCAAGGCAGTTGTCAATAAACTAGTTGATTAAGTCTGTGTATTTTATTCAAATTTTAGAAACTTTGATTGAGATGATAGATAAATTTGAAAAACGGTCTCCTTAGAATAGTACAGCTATTATATCTCGATCAACCTGCTCCTCAATGAATGACTAGTGCACACTTATGTTTGAAACATCGAGTATCCATGAGTCAGTTTAACACAATAGACAGAAAACAAAAATCATGAAAAAAATTTACCCTAATTTACAGGGAACTTGTAACTGGCAAGAGAATAAAAACAACGGCCTCAAATTAAATGATTATCTCCAAAAATTTACGTAGACAGTGAAAGTACTGACCGGTTTGATTCACGAGTCTTACATACAGCACGTGAATTTTAAACTATTGTGAATTTTCATCGATCAGCCGTAGACAGTATGCTTTATAGACTGGGAAACAATTAACTATTAATCTTTATTTCCCGCGGACCTATTCTCAAGTGTTATCAATGAGCAGAATCTGTCTGTAGAGAAAATTCTGTACTTATTAATAATTGCTTTTGTCTTCAGGCTGAGCGAACGTTTACCGTTGAGAATGAATGAAAGTAGTTCATACCGTAGTTGATGTGTTCTAAATGATTGCAAGCCTTGGTTTTGCCTTTTTCCGCATTTGATGCCAACGTAAGTGTAGGCTTCCAGGATCGACCCGCGATTGTGAATGTGTTGAAGGAAATATTGGAAAAACATGGTTTCAGAGCAAGAATGGTACCATCAGTGCTAGAGTATAGGAAAGTTTCGTAAACGGAACAACATATCACGGGAAATATCAAGAGCTGGCGCAGTGTCGTCTGACGCTGAACGGTTAAATTTATGCCTCACGAATTGCGGACCGTTACTGTTGACGATTCTAGCGGATACATAGCAACGATCAAGATATTTCAGCCAGAGTATAATAACGGATGCAGCAAAGTTATCGAACTTTTGTCGAAGTACTAAATCAGAAGGCACACAATTGACCATTCAGTGGAATAGAGTTAATATACCTTTGCAGTGTTCAAGAGCTCAATGAGACCTGCATTCCAGTCTGACCTCCGGGTTCCGCTTCATCGTCATCCGACACCTTAAGAAAGAGTGGCTTGTCCACAGCATTATCCAAAGGTGAACGCAGGTAAAGGAGAACGTTAGGCTGTGAAAGACGCGTTCCAAAGATGCAACACAAATTCCGTTCCAGACTCGACAGAGCGCTCGCCAGAGTAGCTTGCCGACCGGTGGGAGAGTGCAGGCATTAAGAGTGACACAAATAACCAGTTGTCTTGGCTTTAAGAAGAGAAAATGAGATGTACAGAAGAAAAGAATTGATTATGCGGACTGGTCTGCCGGAACAATGGTAAGTCCTGATACTTCCCAGTCGTTTGTGCAGCGGAGTGTGTTTGGCTTTGGGGATTCCACTCAAAGTCTCTGATTTCAAAGTTTCTTCTGCTAGGCAGCAGGATATAGTGTTTTATAAGAGGACCCCGTTCGGAGCCAGTGTGGATAAATTAATAATGAGAGATCAATTGGAATCGAAGGTGCAGCGAAAGAGATGTTCACGTCTGATTCTGGTTACTGCTAAGCGCAATAGATGTATTTAAGGTTGCCAGTTTCTAAGAGGTATTGTGAATCTTTCGATCGTACAGGATGATTCGCCGGTGGTCAACGTTAGCTATTTGTCAATTTCAGTGATCTTTTTTGGGGTTATCTTTTCTAATCGCCACATCCCTTGTTCAAGAGACAGCAGTGTAACATTTGTGAAAAGAATGATCTTTTGTGTGGTCATAGGATCATCCCTCACTACCCTAGCACTTCTCCACATTCAGTAGTTCGATGTACAACTCTGACTGCAACTGCTTTTCGTCCGTTTCATCAGTTTCGTCTGTCTGATATGGTTGCACCTGAAAAGACAGAGGTCCTAGTCAGCATAGACTTCCAGAACAAGGTAGCACACAATTCGGACCACTACGTCAGGGTTCATTGAATGTGTATGATAAAGTGTTTCAAATGCTGGATTTCATCATGCTTGAAGCTGAACCGCACCAAGAGTAGCTACGATATTCGATTCATCGCTGTCATCAATATTCAATAGTCTGGTGACCGTAGGCTGTAAAGCGCATCAGCCTTCTGATTTTCTAAGCAAGGCCGACAGTTCCTAACAAAGTCGGAACTAAGCAATTGGGCGTAGCGACGACTGGTGTGAAGCACTAACATGGCCGAACAGGGCCGATCAGTGTGAAATACAAACTGTCTGCTAAGGAGATACACACACCAGATTTCACATGCTCAAATAGGGCAGTATTTCTTCTGAATTTGCTGACTACATAAATTCAGTATTGGACGGTGTTTTTAAGTATACGCGATAGTCTTTTCCTGTCAATGTTGAATTTGCAGTTGAACTGCTCTAATCCCGAAATGGGAAGTATCAGTGTTAAGGATGTTAACTGCCTCTGACTCCTTGTAGATGCATCAGGCGATAAGGTAATGGTTTGAAGTGAACAAACAATGAATCATCAAATAAGTGAAGATAGCGTATAAGCTGTAGTAGGTCAATTCTGCTTACCTGAACTGTATCCTCGTAACCCACGGAGGCGTTAGAGGAGACAGCGGTTAATCAGGTTCAGCAGTGTAAATGTTCCCATTGCGGATCTGAGTTGTTCGTGAAATGAGCAAAACAAATAAGGCGAGATAGCGCAGACCTCAAAGAAACTCTCTTGCATGTGCCGCTTTGTAACGCGGCTGTTTGTTCGTAAGGCGTGGATGCAAGGGTTCGAATGACCTCATTCGAAATTGACAGATCGCTGTTCGGTCAACTAGAACATCATGATATTCTCATCACCACACATCCAATGTGTTCGCCCGCACACAGTCCTTAATTATTCTGTTACGTCTGTAATGTATGTAATCAGATCAATTACCTCTCTAAAGTCGTTTCCAATATGTGACGTGTCCGACACTGATACCCTTTTGAGTCGCATTTCAAAGGCTAATGTGAACTATCAGAACAGCTATGTCTATTCAGGTAACATCCAGCATGACTGACAGAGATGACCAGGCACAACGCTGACTGGGACCGCTCGGCACAACGCCTGACAAGGATCACTCGACAAACGTCTGGCGAGGACCGCCCGATATAGCTCCAGGCCAGGAGTTCCAACTCTGGCAGCGACGTTGGTGCCAGTGCCAACCACACAGCCTAATACATTGTTTGGTATGGCTCTTGGCCACGAACACTACTACTGATGTAACGCG
>LUCH01018916.1:0-10907 GCA_013368495.1 Paragonimus heterotremus | reverse complement strand
TAAAAGGAGAAAAAGTATAATGTTCGTACAAACAAGGAAGCTGCAAACGTTGTCACGCCTGTTTCATTTTCGAATATGTTAGTGTGCTTGTCAAAATACTATGCCAATATTGTGTTGTCGTATATTTCCATTTCGACGATATGTTCGAAACGCCGCGAAATTAAGCACTCTTAGGTTGTATGGTGCAGTATTTCATCTCAAAGACGGCAATGAACGCATTCGTAAGGCTTGAAAACATGGACTGACATCATTGTGACGTCTTTTCAGCAGGTTGCTTTTGCTAGTGTGTACTAAATCATGCTAGGAAGGAATGTGACATGATGTCCACGATCTCCGTCGTATCAACACCGGTAAGGACGTACAGAATCTGTTATCTCACTTAGTTATTAGAAACTGGTGCAGCGAAGTCATCCATAGCAGATAAATAAGTCAGACGCGGTGGTCCTAGGAAGTTTTCCAGGTTTGCGGTGAGAGCATAGTCACTGGAAACGCTGGATGGGAATAAGCGATGAAAAACCGTCACTTGGATTGAGTCACGGCCACCCAATGCTGGTCTATGCCACGCTGTGTCAGATCCTTCAAAGAGCTGAAGTCCACTGATAACTATCTGTGTCGGAAGATATTGCTGAGGGAAAATCGCAGACCACCCACTCTTCTTCGAGTGCAGTCACTTCGATAGATTGAACATACGGAGATATTTATCACACTCTCTGGCATTACCTCTAAGCCATGTCCCCGTGAAGGCAAACATATGAGATGGAGTTTCATGAATTAGCTGCTTGGTTTTCAAAAATTTACTAAACAGACTCGGAGAGTTTGTTTGCATGTACTCAAAATCAACTTCCTTGTTTGATTTCACAAAAAGCGAGATAGGATAGGGTTGTGAGAATGAGATTGGTAACTGAGGTCAAGAATTGAGAGGTGTTGGTGTTGGACCCAGGGTGTTCTGCTGAGATTTTCCGAGGGCTCTCTTCTGTGGCTGCGGGTGCAACAGAATCGTATATGCGTACGCTAATGATCCCACGGAACACCTGACCAGTATTCGTAGCATCCCGATTTGCAAACTCTGTGCCCCTGTTTAATTCCGCTTTTCGACAGGGTGTTTGAAATTATTTGTCCAAGGAAAAGCCTTCTGTTTCGTTTGCTGGGAGGGGTTCAAAGGGGGCAGTGTGCGCGGTATTTCGGGGCCACTGGTAGACGTACCAGATGGGGCGGTCCGAAGAAATGAGCCTCGATTCACCGGAGGTAATCTTAAGAACCTCCCCCATTTTCGAATTCTTTGGAGAGGTAGGTTTTAGAGAAGGCAACACGGAGGGTGAACCAAACATTAGTGCCTGTGTTTGCGGGGTTTTCCCATAAGGTGACGTCCACAAAAATGGCATTCCCTCTTCCGATTACAGGCACGAACGTTTCGCTGGACAATCTGGGAGCGCTGACTACAACCTTATTCTCTAGATTCAGCTTTCAGTCTGCTGTCACTTGTGGTTTACTCTTAGCCCGCTGCTCACACCTCATTCTTTAGGAGAGTGATCGATAGACATACATTTTGGGTCAGCGTCTGCGGACTTCAGATCCACCGTTTTTCTCAGAAGTATCTCATGGCTGAACGTGGTGGGTGAGGTCACCAGAAGTCTAAGTGATTCTTGGGAGACTTGGCACGCAACTTGCTCACGGGTACGAGGTTTGTGGCTACCGAGAAGAAGGCTGGCTCTAGGGTCTACTTAGTCAGCTTGACAGAAGAAGACTGATCATTGATAGAAGGCAGACCTCGTTGCCTGTGTGTGCATCTTCAGTGAGCGTCTCGACACCTGATTGAGCAGGGCGTTAACTATCATTCTTCTTCTGGAGCGCTAACATATGTGCACCTAGAAGCCACTCAAAGGTCACATTATTAGGTGCTCGCACCGACTGCTCCGGTAACGAATTCAAGCCACTGGCGGCCAAACGAAGCAGACTGAATATACAGCGAAGTCATCCCGGTAGCTGCTTGAGAACCGTGTGATTACGGCCCAGGAATATGTGCTCATTTCGAAATGGCAAATCTGCTCTGAGTTTCTCGCCCATGTCATCTTACAAAATGTGGCGTATCATAGTAGGGGCACCGAAGAGCCGCCTGTAACTCTGGGGTACACGTTCAGATGCCTTAGCCGCAGGTTACAGGACAGGCCTCTCATCCAAACGACCATACGCGTGGCTGCCCTCGGTACATTTACAAGCCGGGAAACCTCACTTTGTTTACGAGGTGACACCGCTGCGTATCCATACTCCAGTCCCGGATGTATACGAGACGAGAAGAGTGAACAAAAGGCCTCCGGGCATATCTTAATAAAGCATTGACGGAATGCCCCAAGCACGGGCCTATGTAGAGTCAGCCTGTGTTATGAGAATGTTAGACGTCAACTCCCCGAAGTTTCGTTCGCTACTACGCTTAGTTAAAGAGTATTCACCACCATTGTATACCCTAGCATCCCTGATATCTCCCAGGCACAAAGAAAAGCACGCCTGTGGGATTAGAGGCAAGCACAGTTGAACTGCCCATGTTGATACCGCGTCCAAGTCCTGCTGTAAAATTTATTTATCCTCATCTGAAGATATTGTCCCCCATACTTTCATGTCATTTGCGAAGATAAGTGCAGGCGACTGCAAGTGGGCCGATAGATCATTGACGAAAACCATAACCCACAAGGAAGGGAGCGCTGGCCCTTTAACTACACCGTTTGGGGCAGGCAGTCAGCGAGATAAGCACTGACTGACCCGCCAGCGAGTGGCCCACCATGGTGGAAGTCTGACATTCAATTTATTATAGGCGAGCTGACAGCGTACGCCAACAGCTTGGTGGGAGAATGATTATGTGTCACTTTGCCGAAAACCCTCTTGAAATCGAGAAACACCACGTTCAGACTCTCGCGTTAGCTCTCGCTTCCACCCATCGTCCTCTTGTGAGTAGGAGGTTTGTCAAACAAGATCACTCTTCCCAAAACCCGTGCTGCCTTTCACTTGGGATCGAGAGGTGGTCCAAATGTTCCTGAAGGCAACGGGCCATAAGCCGCTCCATCACATTACCCGGCACGCGGGCTAAGCATGCCGGTCGGTAGGTGACAGCCTCCGACTGTACCTCTCCCTTGTAGATAGGCGCGGCCACTGCTTGTTTCCACTCCTCCGGCAGTTGGCCTTCATTCGGAGATCGCCGATACAAGTCCATCAGGGGCACAGATAACCCCACCGCCAGTTCACGTAGCAACGTATGGTGGATGTTGTCCAGGCTCAAGGATCGTTGGCGTCAACCAACCTTCGCCTGAGTTCAACCTCTTCGACGCTAAGTAGCATTTCGACATGGCATGGTCTAGTATCGTAGTCAAAAGCAGACTACGCGATATCCTGGGAGTAGACCGAAACGTAATGCTGAACCACTGACTCAGCCTTGTCCAGGTCCTGAGCAACCCAGTTTTCTTGTTACTCCATCAATGCCGAAATTTCTGCTTTCATTCTGATCCGTCGATGGATGTACTTTCAGAGCCTGTCAGGTGCTGCTGCGGATTCCGCGGTCAGCTTTTCCTCGCACTGCTGACGCTTTCTTAGCTTCACGGTATCACAGCCATTTCACGTTTTCCGGTATGCTGTGAGCATCCCGGTAGCTCGTCCACTGCCGGTGCCTGCGTATAAGGATGGTATGCGGTTTGACATCTAACCACAGTGGCCCTTTAGATTGAGAACGACTACGGGATATCGGCGTTGGTATACGGAAAACGGTTATAAAAATTTCTTAGTGAAAAACATGGGACATTGTGTGCATGCTCAAATGGACCGCGAGGATTAATCGGAAGCGCTGAGAGCTCCATAATGCACGAGATGACAGAACTCCATAGAAACCCCCGAACAAACGGCGCGACGGACGTATCACAATCTCTGCCCTCAAGTGAACCATGTGGACCAATGGGGAACGTTGAAAGCTGAGAGGACAACACAAACGCAGCCGTATGCTTGAACAGCGACGACCATAACAACCAACGGCGTGCCAGCGGAAATTGACATTCAAAAATACAATTCGCGATGGCCATTACGAATATGAATGAAAACGCATACCGGGATGTTTAACAATGAAAGAAATTACGAAAAGCAGCCATTTGCAAGCGATGCAGACATTAGCGCTCGACTACTGAGTGGAACAGGAACGAATTGGAACATAAACGGAACAAGTGAACTTGGTTGAATTGCGTCTATGCGGTCTATAATTGCCAGCGATGCGAGCATTAGTGCCCGACTATTGAATGGAATAGGTATGGTTTAATTCGATCTAGTGTACCTTTTTTCCTCCATCTTCTTGTATACACATAACGTCCGCGGTTTCAACTTCGTTTGAAACCTTTCCAAACAATTTGGCTTATTGTAGCCAGCCCGATTCTCATTCACGCCGTGCATGGGTGTCTTTGTTTCAAATACGGTCCGATGGCCTAAGGCCGTCGGAACGCACAGATTACCCAGTGTCGTGGAAATACGACGCTACCGAAATGCTCCTGAAACGAGACAGACAAATCAGCAGTATTTACGTTCACGTTTACAGTTCGGGAGGAGGCATCCGTCCCACGTATGTTGCACATTTATTTCGAGTGTGAACCAAAGACGACAAGCGCACTTCGGACACACATGATTGTTCCTCAGGGTGCCCAGGGTTGTCAGGATGAGATAGGAAGGAAACCACGTCACACGGGGGGCTATACTAAATAGGGGAAATTAACCATGTTGCTGTAACGTACCTCCGAGACATCGGTGCGGTTGTGGTGAAGCGGTTCCATAAAACAACTACGTTATCTAGGGGCTTTCCCTTTCATTTTCGTCTCGGCCCCCTCTATGGGTGGAGCTTAGAAGGCAACTATTCTCATAGTGATTGCAAAACCAGGGAGGGCACGTGTATCACATTTTTGGGTTGTCGTGTGAAAATCCGACACAACCCTATAACTCTCAGGTGTCTACCGTCGTATACAGCATTTCATTACTTCAGGAAAATTTGAAAAATATCACATGACGTCTGGTTGGCTGCTTTTGGGTAGTTCAGACCTTGAGAATCCACACCGGTGGATTACACTATTAGGGAAGGCCTGTTCACCACAAAATGGTTTGTTTTTTGAGATATCTTCAAAAAATAATTTGTGATTTTGATTTTGATTTTTTTGAGCGAAAACTTAATTTTGATGGACGTTTATCCTTCGTCTGGGATTGGCTCATTCTAATTTTTATGCGTCGTTTCAGGTGGGATTCTTCAGGGATGTTCGAAAGCTATATATTGTAATGTGCGATCTAAACCAGCAAGCACTCTTTGGTTGAATCTGAATTGTGTGACAGCGCGTACCGCTGTGTTGTCCACGTCGTTTTAGTTTCCGTTTGTGTAAGTCATTTGCATGGCTTACCGGGCCTTTGGCTCATACCGGTTCTTTCTGATTCTTTTTACAGGACCGTTGTTGGAAACCCAACTTCGGAAGAACGTTGTCGGCCAGGGGTCTCCGCGTTGCTCAACAGCCGTTCCACTTGCGTGTTATAATATACGCAGTGGCTGGTCCGTAATGTGGCTTCTGGTTTGACGGCAAATACATTTTAGATTGATGGTAAATGTCTTCCGTGTTCATCTGGGGTTTTCGGGCATGGTCACGCTCTGTACTACGTGTCCGTGATTCGTATGGTAGTACGCTAGTCGTTTTTCGTAATCGTTGACCAACGAGTCAATCACGCACACCATTGTTGGAGCAATGGTCAGGGGATATGATATTTTTATATGAAGAGAAGTTGACACACGTAAGTCAATCGACTGAAGTTCTATTAACAATATGTGATGGGGCTGACCAACAACCTTCTGATGGCCAAATAACACTTGGCTGCAACATGTGATCAGTCTCAGCTCTCGAAGTTTTCATCTCTAAGGGCGACAGTCGGCACTGTCGGGCCGTAGTAGACAGACTTGTGATGGCGATGTGGTGAACTACTGGAGAAATCTTGTCCAATGGTCGTAGAGCGACACACACCAGTTCCGATATCAACGGGAAACCTGATTCTAGTAGACCTACGTGAAGTGAAGAATAAATAAAACATGAAAATTGAGCCAGCGACGGTCGTCACAGTTTCTGACTGGCCGGTATGTTTCCGAAAGTGGAGGATTCGGAAAACGACGGCTGGTTGAACTTCCTTATTCATTGACCGAAAGTCTATTGGTGATAACAAAATATATTCCTACTTGATGTGTGATAACGACGACAGTGGGTTGAACGCGTGCTGGTTGATGACCGATTCCCAAGAGGAAATGTGAAAAGTTGATTGTCGCGCCTGCGTTATGGGTGCAGCTATTTACTAAGTAAACGTGTCATTTGGTCGTTGAAGTGTGGTCGTAAGGGCGGCAGTGCTAACTGAGAACATAGATTAGTCTTCAACGTCATATTCGCCAACTTTGTGAATGGGATGGTAAAGTTGAATGATGCCAGTATTTCGTGGGTAGAGGGAGGCAGATATTTTAATCGACCAACTGCTCCATACGTCAAATCAGCTGCGACGGTTTGCGATTCTCTAGCCCGGTGGTGGAAGAAGGTTGATCCAATTTATTTTGCCCTGACAGTCCAACTCCGTTTACTGAGGTCTCTTTGGAAATATCGTATGAGCGCTCAAAATGTACTTCATGAATCAGGTCGCCAACCTCCATCAGAGTTTTCGCTAGGATAGACTGAACCGCTTAGGATTACATCAGTTGTGGGATTCGTCCTTGCCCCACGGTTGTTTTTGATATACATGTATATAAATGTATGTGGAGGATCTTCATGACCTTGTTTCAATAAATCATATCCTTTATACTGACAAATTGATGTGGAATGCTTGTAACCACAGTGCATTGAATATGACCGTATTAAGTGCCCATCAGACTCCCTCTAAACGACGGCAAGTATGCACACGTTTATCCCGGAGGATACTCAGGAAAACCATTCGTGATGCGTACTGCACTGAATAGAAATAGGTGCACAACGTTAGAAATAGGTGTAGACGGGAAATCCGTGAGTACACCAAACACGTACAAGTAAAGGTCCTCCTCAAAGCTTGCGGAACAAAAACTACTTATTTAAACACATGCGACGACTGAAAAAGAATAAACCCCCAGCTCTTTCTCTGCCACTGCCCGACGGGGAGACCTCATCCGACTCCCCAGTCGTCGCCGAGTTATTTAGGGAATACTACACGGCAATCTACAACGTCGCACTGCCGGACTGACACCCTATTCTTCAGCAACATAATTTCCGGCGACCACTCGTAACCGCCGAGTTTTCCGTGCTGGATGTTGAGGACCTTTTATTTAAGCTAACTTCATATAGTGCAATGGGTCCTGCCAAGATCCATCCCAGAATTCTCAAAGAAGCAGCTGCTAGTCTGGCAGAATCCTTTTATAAGCTGTTCAAACAGACACTGCAGACTGGCATTCTCCACAGTGCGTGGAAAGAGGCAACGGTCACGCCCATATTTAAAGCGGATGACCAGCACTCTCCGGCTGACTATCGGCCTATCAGCCTCACTAGTATTCTGTACAAGATAATGGGGCGCTTATTAAAGCGTACCATCCTTGACCACTTCTTATCAAACCATCTTTTTTTCCCTACCCAGCATGGCTTCCTTCCTAATCGGTCATGCATAACTAATATGCTTGTTTCCATGGGGAGTCTGACGGAGGCCTGAGACAATGGCCTCATCTCAGATGTCATCTTCTTTGACTTTGCCAAGGCCTTCGACCGTGTCCCACACGGCTCCTTGAAACACAAACTGGAAGCTTATGGTATTCAAGGAGAGGTTCCTTGCTGGAGTGTCTCTTCCCTCGATAATAAGACGTTTAGAGTTAAAACCGGATCGGACATTTTATCCCCCGCTCACATTTCTACGGGAGTTCCTCAAGGGTCAGTGTTAGGTCCTCTGTTGTTTCTGATCTACATCAATGACCTTCCGGATAGTATTTCCAGCGACGCCCTGCTGTACGCCGATGACCTAAAAATCTGGAATGCCACTGATCCCGGTGCACTCAGATTGATCTTCACGCGATCAAGCTTTGGTCAGACGATTGGAGTCTCCCACTAAATGACAATAAGTGCGCTCATATGTCACTCGGTGGAGACTGCGGCAATGCCTTTGTGATTCATAGTGCCTTGAGCACAATAGATATTATGAAAATCGATCTGAAGAAACATCTGGTCATCTGGTTGTCGTCTAACCCATCTTTTGCGCATCAACACGAGATGGCGGCGAAAAAAGGGTTTGCTTCTCTTACGATGATTAAGCGCACTTTCCCCCGTATAGACAAGAAAGCGTTCCAAACGCTGTACGGGGTTTATATAAGACCGCTCCTGGAGTATGCAAATCAGATCGTGTATACCGGTCTGAAGAAAGACATTCTAGCTGTTGTGCGTGTCCAGCGCGTGGCGACCAAACTAGTCACGGGCATTTGTAGTGTCGCATACGAGTCTCGACATGAAATTCTTGATCTATACCCGCTTGAATATCGACGGCTCCGCGGCGATTTAATTTTCACACACTTCCTTTTTAGAGTAGGCCTCGTTGATCAGTTCTTCACTGTGGCGGATGGTGACGGTCGGCGTGGACATAACATGAATTTTTTCAACCTTCGTCCTCGGACGTTTCTTAGGCAGCAGTCATTTTCCTACAGGGTTGTTAACTTCTGGAACAGTCTTTCTGCCGAAGTCGTCAGTAGCGCTTCTAGCGATCGCTTCAAAGCATTACTTGACGCTCATTTTCCCAAAAGCCATTAATGCGAGCGACCCTAGTTTGTTTTGTGATATTTGCTGTAATTCCCAAGAGCGGTGCAACACTCTGTTTTCAATGAATGCCTTTCAGGTCAGCAGACGCCCGCTTGGCACTGTACAAAACAATCCGACTGGATCCGGGACCCTTGGGCGTCTGCCTCGAACCCGTGTATCAATCGCTGAATCGCTGTGTTGAATTTTGACCTTAAAAGAGAACGATCTGGCTGTCTTCCAATTTATCCTTCTTCTATCACTGTCAGGTTCTCGCTAAAGAGAAGCCTGAAATTCATTTTTTTCCACAGAGCGACATATTTTTCACACGCTTCAAGGAATCTGTACAACACCAATGCTTGAATGTACTGATCAAGACGTGCAACCAGCCAAGGAGTTATAGTCACCATTGACCATATCTGGCGATTAGCCACCAACATGGTATTTAGTTTGCAGCGTTCGTCATGATAGTCTCGATTTAAAATTCTTGATATTCCTCTGCTTGGGTTTTATAACACACCGCGGTGACTGGAGGGATACACAATCTTTTTTAGCGTGGTAATCGTGCAGCGATTTTTTGCCACGGTAAATGATAACAGTTGAGTGGTGTACAACAAGAAGCTTTCGCTATTTCAACCTCCAGCCTTTCTTAGCAGTGGTTCCTTTCTTAGTGTGTTTTAAACCTTTGGCGCGATCTCTCGCTACAGGTTGTTGGCTGATACTCTAGGAAGTGTTTCAAAGTCTTGTTGGACCACCACTTAATTCAGACATTGGTGGGTTAGTAATATACACTTTTCTCGCAAATCCCTCCAATCCCCAAATAGCGATACAACACTCTGTTACTGTACTTTACTGGTGCACTACTACTCTCCAAGACAACAATAAACCGCAGTATATGGGAATAAATACTGGGTGGGTCGGGGTGTTTGGGCCTTCATTCTGGAAACCCTTGTAGTGGAATAGATGTGTAGACTACAATAATTCTCGATACAAAGATGACGAGTGAAGTCAAGGACTGGACTCACCAAAGATTGACAATGTTCGCGAGGCGTCCAATAATGCTGGAATGTATTCGGATTGTTCCGAGCGTAGCTGAGAATGCGAAGTAACCGAGCTGATAGTTAATCCAACAAATAGGACGTTTAAAACTGGATAGCAACCACCGGTGTTATAGGAAGAACCAATAAGCGCGTGTAGCAGAGTTTATTCGAAAATGTGTTGTGTTATTGTTTTTACTCAAGTCATACACAAATGTGCAATGTGGTTTGATGCAGCAGTTATGCAATGTTCTCAAAATGAAGTGAAAATGATGAAAACTGTACACATTGAGTGACTCGCTGAAATCCTTAAAAATCGTCGATTGTTACATTGTGATAGAATCTGGCGTAATACCACACGCAGAGTGCAGCCGAGTTATATCGAAATTTACTCGGGGGAAGATATACAAATATCATAATTCTAACTTCGCAAGGAACCAATGAAATCGAAATTCCTCCATGATAACATGTTGATTCAACACGTGAGATGTAACTCACGTTTTAGAAGAGGACAGGTCCTATCACTGCTTGACCTAGTGGTGAGCAGATACGAAAATCAGGTTACATCACTTAAGATGGGTGTTCCTCCTGGGAAAAGTGACCATGTGACTATCACTCTTGAGTTCTGCATCAGATGGCAGTCGATACCTTTCAAATGAACACGCACCTTTGGAAGAGTTAAAATCGATAAACTGATCCTAGATGCAGTCTCTGGAGTGGAGCCATCCCTCGGGAACGGTAGACGAAGTTTGGGAGCCGACTAAACGAAGTCTACAAATTCTCACAGGAAAACATGCTCCGATGACCAGACGCCACCCACAGGGCAAACGTCGTTGGTGGACAGCTAAAATAGACAAGGCACATAGGAGAAAAAAAGAGGGCCTGGCTAACTTTCAAAAAACAACCTGGCCGTAAGAGATTTTTACTCTACCTTCGCGAAAGGGACCGAACGATTGAACTTCAGAATAATGCACGAACGGCCTACGAATTATCACCTGCTCAAGATGCCAAAGCGGTACTATGCATATGTCCAAGCTAAGCCAGCGATGCGCAGGGAGATAGGTAGCCTGAAGCTCGCCGATGGCAAATTACTTACCGGTGC